>JAJPUD010031054.1:0-12772 GCA_023553655.1 Myrmecobius fasciatus | reverse complement strand
TCTCTCTTTCTCTCTCCCTCTCTCTCCTTTTTCCTCTCTCACCCTCCCTTTCCCTCCCAAGCTTGGCTCTACAAGGCACTCTGTGTTTACAAGAAAAGGAGGACAGATTTTTGTTTCTCTTTTGTCTCCCTTTCTTCCCTGGAGGTAAACGTGCTCACATCACAATCTCCCAGGAAGAAATCCTCTCAGAAAGAAAAAAAAAATAGGCAGAGATGGAGGGAATTGGGCCACTCCATGCTTACATACACACACACACACACACACACCACAGAAGCCCCCACCTTTTCCACACAAACTCTCTGCAGCTGGCTTGCTGAGTAGAGCCCCACTGTTATATTTAGGGTAATTGAAAATGTCGATCTTTATTCCCGAGAATAAACAGTGCAAAGAAAGAGGGGGATTGAGAGGGAGAGAAGAAGGAAATAAGGGAGAAATAAAGGAGAGAAAGAGAGGGAGGAGGGAAGGAGAGAAAGAAATAGAGAGAGAAATAGATATAGAGAAATATATTGAGAGACATAGAGATAGAAAGAGACAGAGATAGAAGGAAGATAAGAGGCAGACAGAAAAAAATAGAAGTAAAGACACATTGTTGGAAAAAGACAGAGAATTAGGGAGAGAAAGACAGAGATGAGAGAGAAATATTTCCCTCATTTAAAAAGCAATTCTCTCACAATTTCCCAGGGAAGACGGTGACTCTAAATACTTTTACAGATGAGGACACAGGATGTGAGGGTTTAAGTGGCTTTCCTTTTACACAAAGCTAGTAAACAACAGGACCAGGGTTCCAACCAGGCTTGGGGTTTGGACTACAACACCCACATTGTTTTTATTCCCCTCTAAGAAGATGTCACAAGAACAGGAGAAAATATCCAGCTCCCAGCAACATATGACACTCCTGACCTTGGAGCTCCCAACACACCAGGGATGAGAAGGATGATCTAGAATTGAAGGGGATGATAATGGGACCCGAGACCATGAAATTTCTGAGACCAAAGATCCCATAAGGACACAAGGTTGAGGGTGAGGAAGGACAATTATAAAAGCAAGTGTCTAAATGTTTTCCATGTGAGCCTATATATATTTTGTGTGTATGTGTGTTTGTAAATGTTAAAATATATTTGAAATATAACCCAGAGCCCTTAGCTTGGCCCCTCCTCGATCTGACCCCAAACAGCTAGCTTTTCCCAATTGATGGTCTTTTTGTCCTTCATTCTTGAAGAGAACTACAATATCAGAGATATGAAGCCATGCATGATATGCAAGTGAATTGGATTTAAGTGAGGGGGAAGGAGGTCACTTACCTCACTTTCTCCTCCTCCTGACCAGAGCCATCTAGGCCCAGTGACCAGATATAGATCAGAAGGACTAGAGATGGTCCTTGTTCATAGAACCAGACCTGGAAGGGAATTTAGGGGCCATCAAAGCCAACCTTTATAGATGATGAAATTGAGGTACATGAAGAACACTGGGATGAAGGATAAGAACACCAACATTTGATTCCCAATTCTCGCATTGACTGGATCTGTGACCTTGGCTAAGGCATCTTTTTTCTCTGAACCTCAGTTTCCTCATCTGTAAAATGAAAGAATTAGACCAGAGGGTCCCCCAACTTTCTTACATCTCTGACAGGGCCCTTCTAATACAGATATCTTATATTCTTTATTCTAAGACCACATCTATCCTTAATATTCTATGTTCTGAAGTATTTCCTAACCCGGACACACTATGTTCTGTTTTCTAAGATCCTTTCCAAATTGAGTCAAGAAGCATTTAAGTACTACTGTTTGCAAAATACTAGGATTATAAATGCAAGCAAGAAGCCCTCGAGGAGCTTACAATTTGGGTCAGTTGCTGTCCTTCAAGAGAACCAAAATGGCATCACTATGTTAGGGTTGAGAGTGTGTCCAACTAGGACTGTTCAGACCAATACGAGCTCAGAACGCCCTGCCCCAGGTTGGACACAAATAGTTCCTATGAAGATTTGCGGTAGACATTCTAAAGATACATAAGAAGAAGCTGGGGGGAGGAGGAGGTGGAGAATTGAGGGGAAAAAGAAGTCTGGATATTCTGGAGCAAAGTGACTAAAGTTGGTTTGGACAGGTCCTTAAAAGGGGTTCCGGGAAGAACTGGTCGATCAGAGGAAAGGGCTGTGAGACAGAGGCATCTTGTAGGGTGAGAAGGCTGCTGGAATAGGGTAAAGAAAGAAATTCAGAAAGTGAGGAGCTGATTTCGGGAAGGAGTGAAGTAATGAACTGACATTCCATGTTCTATGTTCTAAGGACCTTTCCATCCAAGATAGAGCATTCTAAGCTCCTCCTCAGCTCCGACACTATCCATTCTAAGATCTATTCTCCAAAAACCCTTTCCAGTCTGACATTCTGTGATCTACTCTATAACACAATCTATTCTTAACTGCCTTTGCTCATGCTGCCCCTTCTGCAGAGAATTAATACCATTTTCTCCCCTACCTTTGCTTGTTAAAATCTTACCCATCCATCAGAGCCCAGCTCAAAAACCAGTTTTTCTGGGAAGCTTCTTCTTCTGCCTGTCCCTCCCCCAAATGATCACTCCCTCCTGAATCCTCAGAGCTTCTTTTGCCTGATCAGACTGTAAAGTCTCTGAAGGGAGGGCTGTCCACCCGCAGAGGGTCCTGAACACAGCGAGTAAATACTGAGGCTTCTGGGATTGGAGACATATGCACACACATTTTTATGTCCACAATTTACCTGCATTTATTAGGAACCAGAAGGCAATGTCAGAGCTAGAAAATGAATTTACCTGGGCTGGTTGGATGGGGACTATGGAGCAGTGGAGGAAGTAATGGCCTCAACTTCCCACACACTGGCTGTGTGACCTTAGGCACTTGCCTTCTCATTGCCCTAAAATAATTAGCCAAGGTGATGAGCTGCCAAGAAGGGGCCAATCTGCTTTGGTAAAGGGAGTTTCTTCACTGTGTGTTTCTTAAACCAGTATTATAAATTATATTATATATATATATATATGTTATATTATATTATAAATTATATCCTAAATTATAGGATCACAATCATAGGAACATAAATTTAGAAGGGGCCCTAGAAGTCATTTAATCCTACTCCCTCTTTTTACAGAAGAAACTTTAATCCTGGAAAGGAAATGGATTTGCTCAACATCATACTGGGAATAATTGTTAAATAGCAACATTTGAACCCAGCACCTCTAACTCCAGAGCCAGAGTTCTTTGCACTGTATCTTGCTGCTGCAGATTTGGGCAAAAACCAAACACATATAGGAAGCTATATACAAGAATTCAGCTTGACCGTCCAAGTGTTTCCTGGACTCTGGGAGTGTCTCTCCACCAGTACAGGCACTCCCTGAGGATATGACATTTGAGCTGGACTCTGAAGGAAGTTTGGGATTTGGGTAAAGAGCTCTAAGAGAATTTGGGAGGAGAGGTAAAATTACCAACTGTTTGTAGGTATCACTTTCATAGAAAAGATGATCAGGGCTGAGCCTAAGAGAAGGATTCTCAAATTCAGAGATGAGAAGAAAGAGCACAAGGAATTGTGGATGTGGATTCATGGAGGCAAGAGATGGTCTCTTCAATGAACACAAAAAGTTGGGTTGGACATAATGTCTTTGGTACTTCTCTCTGCCCTGGAACCAGAAGGGTAGGAGCCAAAGGGAGCCATTTCTATAGCCTTGAGTTTCCTGACCCCACCATCAAAGTGGTCTCTCCATCAATTGCCTGATGGCTCTCTTTGCCATCCCTGTGACTTCTCAGAGCAAAGTAGACATGGGGGCCACCACTATCTCCCAACATATGTTAGAAAGTAAGTACCCTGAGCTCAGGAGCCATCTTGTTTTTTGTTTGTATATACCTAGTACTTAGCATAGTATCTATCACATAGACTTCCTCTTACTAAGTGCTTTTTAATTCACTTATTCATTTATCAAATAGCTTTTTGGGTCTCTGCAGTCTCAGATCCCCAGGACACCCTGAAAATCTCCCCATATCCTCCCAGGGCATCCCAACTTCCACCTTCCACCTGTTCTTTATATCCCAATGCTTCAGGTCAGCAGGTCTTCCCAAGCCTTTGCCCTCATTTTCCAGTCTCATTGAGGCCTTTGGACATGCCTTGGGAGAGTAAATGAGCGAGCACATCAGGATTACCCATTCCTGCCAAAACCCCAGATTTTTATCCGAGTCATAATGAAATGTGATGGGTGAATGTAATGATGTGTGGACTCTTCAGAATCATTTCAGCTAATGCGTTCCTGTCTGTTTTATGGAATAGTCACTGGGGGAGGGGGAGAAGATTGGGGAGGAGGGCAAGGAGCCAGGGCCAGTTGGCTTCGAACAGGGGAGGTATGCTGGAGTTTAGGGTGGCAGAGGAAAGCAACAAAGGAAGCAGTGGTTAATAATGACAGCTGGCATTGACAGAGCATTTCAAGGTTTCCAAAGCACTTTATAGACATTACCTCATTTGGGCTCCACGATAGCCTGGTGAGGGAACTAGTAGAGGATTATTGTCTCCATATTAAAGAGAGACAGGAGATAGACCTGTGATGTTGCTGGTATAGAGACCTCCCAAGTAAGGAATTCCCCTCCACCAATATAAGTTGGCGCCTGCTCTGCCAAATGACTGGGGCAATATAGCCAGTACAAGTCAAGGAAGGATGGACACTCAGGGCTTCCTGGCTCTGAGGCGGTTTCTCTTTCCACAAGGTCATACTACTAGTCACTTCAGAGAACATTCTGTCATATTGTACCAGGACTGACATATGGCCGTCAGTCATGGAACACAACAGTCTTTGAAGGACTGAATGTGAGTATGACATTGGGAGCATTGGAGAAGAGCATGATGGGGGTGAGCAGGCTGCCAACCGGAACCGAGGAGGACCTTTGATACAGAATAGACTGTCGTCAGGGTTTGATGACAGGAAAAGTAAATGGGCTGGTCACAATACAAGGAGGAGAGGTTTCAAGTCTACAGCCTGAGTTCTCTGCTGGTACCCTGTCAGTGGCAGGAGAAATCGAGGGAGGCTCCATCCAGGATGCTGAGTGAGAAACATACAGGAAGATACGAAAAGGACTCGAATGGTGCAGGCTGGCAACATTGGAGGAGACATCTACTGGGATGAGACCATAGTTACTGTTTCTGTGCTAATACTGAGAGGAAAGGGAGGCTCACAGCAGGGACTCAACTGCTCTGTGATCACATAGTAAATGGAAAAGGGAAGATTTGAACCCAATCCTCTCTGAGTCAATTGTTCTTCTCAATACAACACAATGTTTCCTTCACTGAGGCTTTGGCTCCATTTATCACTATAGGCACACAGAGTATCTGTCCATCTGTCATTATGTCCTTAGGTCTATCAAGATTATGGAGATCTGAGAGAGGAGAAATGAATTCCCATAGCCACACAGATATAAAGTGTCAAAGGTGGGATTTGAATCCAGGATCTCCAAGACCTTTCTAGTCTACCACATGACCTTCTTGGCTGAAATCAGGATCCTTGGATCCACAGATCCCAGATTTGGAACTGGAAGAAGAGATGTGTCAGAGACGAGATTTGAACCTGGATCCTGTGACGCCAGCACCAGTTATCTCCACCACAACATCATCTAGTGAGCCTCTCTGAACTGAAGATTCTATATCTGTTTATGCCCTTGAGTAGCTTCCATCTTAATGGGGAATAAGAAAATACAAGCCCTATACAGGAGAAAGGGAAGGAAAAGTCCCTAGAAGCTGCTCTGTGTCAAGGCCAGAGAACTCTCACTTCATCCTTAGACTATTATGTCTGCCTCTTGTGGAGTCATTTGTGCCTTTGGAAGTTAGAAGGATGGAGTCATTGAGGCAGGGCTGGGAGAAGAGCAAGGTCAGGCACCAGATCGGGGCAGAGGGGAGAGGAGATGGCCGGCAGCTCACAAATCCCAGGCTCCAAGGCAGAGATTTCATTTCAAGCTCAGTCCTGCTGGATGACCCTCTGCAAATCACTCACTCTCTGAAATCCTGCCCATGGTCCCAGCTCCATTTCCGAAGGTGGGGGAAGGGGTTGGGAAGCCAGGCTGTCAAGGAGAATGGAAATTGCTTTGCCAAAGGGCAGCCCACCTGTTAAGGAAGAGGCACCTGAAAGCAATTCACCTTCAACAAATATTGATTGTGTGCCCACTATGTGCTGGGCATTATGGGTGACACAAAGCTGCAGGACACTGGCTGCTGCTTAGTCATTCTCACCAGGCAGCTCAAGGTAGCATCCTTGTCTATTCTCCTTGAAAACCAGGTCTGTAGGAGTCAAAGCAGCTTTATCCTAAATGTTCCCATTCTAAACAAGTTCTAAACATATAGTCATCCCTCTCCTACCCTCCCTCTTTCTTTCTGGGCAAGATGAACATGTCTCCTTGAGAAATCTCAAAAGCCAGGCTGGAACCTATATATTGTCCTTCCTGAGACTATAGTACTAATTCCCAGCCCCTAGTTCCCATCCCTAAGGCTTAGCCCTCTATTTAGGTACTGAAGTTACCCCATAATTGGTACTCAACCCCATCCCCAGCACTCACCCCACCTCTGATCATCACTTCCTCCATTCCCAATCTTCATATTCATCTACCATTCCTGCTCCTCCCCACCCTGAGTCTTCTCTTTTCTATTTCCATCTTCAATCCTCATTCCCCCACAATCCTCATTTCCTACCCCCCCATAATGAATTCTGCCACTTTTAATCCTTATATCCCATTCTCATTCTTTTTCTCCACTCGGGCATTCAGTCTCCCATCTCTGATCCTCAGCCCTTACCCATGGTCCTCAACCACTCCAGTCCCTGATGCCTAATTCCCATCACTACTTCCAATTACCTGTTCCTCTCATTCACCCATCTATCTTTGGTCCTTAATCCTCAACTCTACTCCTAGCCCTCAGTTCTCATTTCTGGTAATTATCACTCTGGTTATTCAGCCCTTGCCATTCCCTGTACTCATCATCCATCTCTAATCTAATATTCTCCATCTTTCCAATGCTCAGTCCTTCCCCCTGCTCCCAAACAATGACTTGGATCTACTATTGCTGGTTCTTCTGTCCTATTCCTGGATATCACCCACACTCTACTACCCCATCACTAGTCTTCCCATCCATAATTGATCTTCACTGCCAATTAATAATTTATCTGTAAGGTCACGGCATTTTTTTTTTGTTAGAGTCTAGAGTTAAGGGTCTTCAGGGCTTAGAATATTTTGGCTCTAGATGGTTTTTCACAAGGAAAAATAGTTCTTAATGACCATCCTTCCCCTGAGGAAGCTCAAGTATTTATTTAGAGAGACAAAACTCATTTGTAAAAACAATTAGAGAACAATATACACAAAACTCAGCAAGAAAAGATGGAGAGAAAATTTTCATTTAGAATAACTAGAGAAAGTATAAAATACTTGAGAATCTAGCTATGATATAGATAATAAGAATAACATCATTTAATTGTGGAAATGTGTATAGAAGAATTGCATGTGAATTACTTGCTGTCTAAAGGAAGGGATGGGGGGAAAGAGAAAGAGAAAAAATCTGGAACACAAGGTTTTGCAAGGGTGAATGTTGAAAATTATCTTTGTATAGATTTTGAAAATAAAAGACTATTATTAAAAATTAACATAATAAACAGAGTAGAAGAGGAAGGGGAAAAGTACTTTTCTGATCTGTGGATAGGAGCAGCATTTATGCCTAAGCAAGGGACTGAGAGAAACACATACTTAAAATAAAATGGACAATTTTGGTTACATAAAATTAAAGTTTTTGTATAAACAAAACCAGTGTATCTAAAATTGAAAAAGAAGCAGATAACTTGGGAAAGAACTTCAGTAAATCTCCTTCATAAGAGTCTCTTTTCCAAGTTATATAAGGAACTGATTTGAATGTACAAGAATAAGAGTCATTTCCCGACTGATAAAGGGACAGAGGACTACCAAAATAGGCCAGATTTTTAAGGAAGAAATCTAATCTATCAAGAGCCATAGAATCAATATTATGTTTCAAGTCACTAATAATTAGAAAAACATAAAATAAATCAATTCTGAGATAACATCTTAAATTCATCAGATTGGAAACGCTGACAAAAGGAAAAAGAAAAGATCTTGGAGAAGCTGCAAATTGTCTCAGCCATTATGGAAAATTATATGGAACTATACCTTAAAAATCATGCAACCGTATATACCCTTTGACACAGTCAAAGAGATTAAAGAAAGAGGGAAAGTACTCAACCCTACAAAAATGTTTATGACTTCTCTTTTTGCAACTGAAAAGAACTGGAAACAAAGGAGAGGCTCATCAATTGGGAAATGGCTAAATGAACTATGATATTTTGATGCAATAGAGTATTATTGTGCTGTAAGTAATGAAAAGGGGGTGGTTCCAGAGAAATCCAGGAAGAATTGTACGAACTGATGCAGAGTAAAGTGGGTAGAACAGGAGAATAATTTATGCAATAAAAGCAACACTAAAAATAAACAAATTTGAAAACCATAAGGATTCTGATCAATTCAATGGCCAAGAATGATTCTAGATGATGGATCATAAAGCATGCTACTCATCTCCTGACAGATTAGGTGATGGATTCAGTGCATAATGAGACATATTGGACATGGCCAGTGGGAGAATTTGTTTTGCCTGACTGTGCATATTTGTTACACTGGCTTTGTTTTTGGTTTTTTTCCTATGATGAAAGGCAGGGAGAAAATGAGAGAAAGTCCATTTTTGTTCATTGAAAAAATTGAAATTTATTTTTTAAGATGCACACAGAATAGAGTTGGGTGTTGAGACAAAGAACACAAATGTTGATGTCTGTATACCCAGAGAAGAAAGTTCTAGCTTTGGGCTAGAGTAGTCAAAGAGGACTTCCTGAAAGAAGCCTGAAAGAACAGAGAAGACAACACTGGGAGCAAAGGTCTTGATTATAATTGGGGTAAGCATAAAAGGTCCCTGATACTTTGTAGAGGGGAGAGATTTAGTTTTCCTTTGGTTTTTTCAGTCACGTACAATTCTGCAGGGATCCATTTGGGGTTTTCTTGGCAAAGATACTGGAGTAGTTTGTCATCTCCTTCTCCAGATCATTTTACAGATGAGGAAATTGAGGTAAACAGAGTTAAGTGACTTGCCCAAGTTCACACAGCTAGGAAGTATCTGAGGCCAGATTTGAACTCAGGTCTTCCTGATTCTAGTCTCAGCATTCTATCCATTATATCACTTCACTGTCCTTATTCTCTGATACTTTGGACTGGAATACTTCCCATGGAGCTGAGTCTGCTCCTTAGCAAACTCCTGATGACAAAAGCTTTTGGATGAGCTTTAAAGGATTTGGTCCCCATCATGGGAACCAAAGGAGTTGGGTATTGTGCCAAAGAAAAGTGTCTACTGAGCCAGATAAAGGAATGAGGCAGTCTAGTTCAAAATAAGATGAGGCTGGGGCTAGGTGGTGCAGTGGATAGAGCACCAGCCCTGAAATCAGGAGGACCTGAGTTTAAATCTGATCTCAGACTCTTAATACTTCCTAGCTGTGTGATCCTGGACAAGTCGCTTAACCCCAATTGCCTCAGCAAATAATAATAATAATAATAATAAGATGAGGCTAACCTCACCTATTAGAACCTGGCTTCCCAGGAGCCCAGTACAAGGTTCTGATATTCTCAGACTGTCTGAGATGACAGGAAAAAAATATGATAAATATAGGAGGGGATATGGAAAAACTGGGACACTAATACATTGTTGGTGGAATTGTGAGCTGATCCAACCATTCTGGAGAGCAATTTGGAACTGCACCCAAAAGGCTATCAAACTGTGAATTACCCTTTGATTCAGTAGTGTCTCTACTGGGTCTGTATCCCAAGGAGATCAAAAAAGAGGGAAAAGGACCCACATGTGCAAAAATGTATGTAACAGCCCTTTTTGTAGTGGCAAGGAACTGGAAACCAAGTGGATGCCCATCTGTTGGGGAATGGATGAGTAAGTTATGGTACATGAATGTTCTGCAATATTATTGTTCTAAAACAAACGATCAGTTGGCTGATTTCAGAAAAGCCTGGAAAGACTTACATGAACTGATGCTAAGTGAAGTGAGTAGAACCAAGAGAACACTGAACACAGCAATAACAAGATTATATGATGATCAACTGTAATGGATTTGACTTGTTTCAATAATGAGGTGATTCAAGACAATTCCAATAGACTTGTAATGGAGAGAGCCATCTGCATCCAGGACTGTGGGAACTGAATGTGGATCACAACGTAGTATTTTCACTCTTTTTGTTATTGTTTGCTTGCTTTTTTTCTTTTTCATTTTTTCCTTTTTGATCTGATTTTTCTTGGGCAGCACGATAAATATGGAAATATATTTAGAAAAAAAAGAAGGTTCTGGTGGAAGAGAGATGATAATGAGGACCAGAGAATATGCAATTGTGGAGATAGAAAATACAAAATATTTGCTTTCTTGCTCTCCTAATTTGTTTATGAAATCACCTTTTCTGTCTATATTATAATATAGACAGAAAATATATATCCATTTATATATAGATATATATATCCAAAATATATCCATTTGGTACTTATCTCAGTATATGGTATGAGTTATTGGTCTAAACCTAATTTCTTCCAGATTGCTTTTCCATTTTCCCAGGTGTCAAATATTGTTCAATACTCAGGAGAATATAACAAGAGTCATGTGTTATTGTTTCATGTTTTATGCATTCATCAATGATATGAGTGTTTTACAGATCCAACCATTCTGGAGAGCAATTTGGAGCTATGCTCAAAAAGTTATCAAACTGTGCATACCCTTTGACCCAGCAGTGTTTCTATTGGGCTTATATCCCAAAAAAATCATAAAAGAAGGAAAGGGCGCCACATGTGCAAGAATGTTTGTGGCAGCTCTTTTTGTGGTGGCTAGAAACTGGAAACTGAATAGATGCCCATCAATTGGAGAGTGGCTGAATAAATTATGGTATATGAATGTTATGGAATATTATTGCTCTGTAAGAAACGACCAGCAGGATGATTTCAGAGAGGCCTGGAGAGACTTGCATGAACTGATGCTCAGTGAGATGAGCAGAACCAGGAGATCGTTGTGCACAGCAACAACAATACTATATGAGGATCAGTTCTAATGGACATGGCTCTCTTCAACAATGAAATGCTTCAAACCAATTACAATTGTTCAGTGAAGAAAGCCATATACACCCAGAGAGAGGGATGTGAAATGTGGACCACAACATAACATTTTCATGTTCTCTATTGAGGTTTGCTTGCATTGTATCTCCTTTATCAGATTATTTATTCTCTCTTATAGATACGATTTCTCCTGAACAAAAAAATGATGTGTGGCAATAACTATACATATATTCGATTTAAGTATTCTAACATAATTATTATGTAGTGGATATCCTGCCATCTAGGGGAGGGGTGGGGAGTAGGGGGGAAAATTTGTAACAGAAAGCTTTGTAAGGGTTAACGTTTAAGAATTACCCATACATATGTTTTGCAAATAAAAAGTATTAATAATAATAATAATAAAAAGGAAAAAAATAAGAAGAAGAAGAAAATGATATGAGTGTTTTGTAGCCAGGACAGACTCATTTCCATGGGAAATTCTCCAGTCCCAACATATCTGGGACCTTTTCTTATTGTCCCACCCTGGATCCCAGTTGTAAAAAGATCACAGATCTAGGGTTAGAAGAAAGATGGGAAGGAGTGGATTATAGAATGTGTGGACAATCAGGAGACAGACCTGGATGGAGAGGCAGGTGAACCAAGTTCTAGAAGGCCTTAAATTCCAGGCTGTGTCTGAAATTTATCCTGTGGGAACTGGAGAACCATTGGGCAATTTAGTTATTCTGGACACTCATAACAATAAGATAAAGTCCAGGAAATCAGAATTCAAGTGAGGTAAAGGATGATGTGGGAAAATAGTGAGTCCTCTGAGTTCTTTCCCATACCAACCTCCCCATCCCCCTGGCTCAGAAAAAAAAATCTGGGGAAGAATTTCAAGAGCTTACAAGTGATTAGAAAAGTCCTAAATTTCCAATGAAGCAGCCTGGCCAGTTCATGTCTAGATTCATATGACCAAGCCCCATCCCCTCCCTCACTGAGTTCTAATCCTTCCTTCACTGAGTACCCTTCTCCTGACTAAGCTACCATGATTTTAAATGAGCTTTCTCTCTCCCTCACTGAATCTCCATCTCCTTTCCAAGTCCTCTAAGCCTTTCACTGAGTTCCAATTCACTGAACATCCATCCCTCCACTGAATCCCTATCCCCTACATTGAGCTTCCATCTCTTTTATTGAGGACTCATCCTCCTGAGCCCAAGTTCTTCCATTCAACATTCTGTGTGTGTGTGTGTGTATGTGTGTGTGTCTCTTTGTCTGTCTGTCTGTTTCTGTCTTTCTCCATCTCTTTGAATCTGTCTCTTTGTCTCTGTCTGACTGTCTCTGTCTCTGTCTCTATCTCTCTCTCTGTCTCTGTCTCTCTGTCTCTCTCTTTTTGTCTCTGTCTCTCTCTGTGTGTCTCTGTGTCTCTGTCTCTCCCTCTCTGTCTCTCTCTCTCTTTCTCTGTGTGTGTGTCTCTGTCTCTCTCTGTGTATCTGTCTCTGTCTCTCTCTATCTCTGTGTCTTTTTTCATCTCTTTGTCTCTGTCTCTTTGTATCTCTCTGACTGCCTCTGTCTCTCTGTCTCTCTGTCTCTGTCTCTCTCTGCCTGTTTCTCTGTCTCTGCCTCTCTCTCTCTCTCTCTCTCTCTCTCTCTCTCTCTCTCTCTCTCTC
>JAJPUD010031053.1:0-12772 GCA_023553655.1 Myrmecobius fasciatus | reverse complement strand
GATTTTTTTCTCAGGGAGTTGATTAATGACTTGTTCTATTTCTTTTAAGTAATTTATTTCCTCTTCTGTTAATCTGGGCAATCCATATTTTTATAGATATTCCTCCATTTCACTTACGTTATCAAATTTATTGGCATACAGTTGGGCAAAGTAACTCCTGATTATTGCTCTAATTTCCTCTTCATTGGTGGAAAGTTCTCCCTTTTCATTTTTGAGACTAACAATTTGATTTTCCTCTTTCCTTTTTCTAATTAAATTAACTAGAGGTTTATCTATTTTGTTGGTTTTTTCATAAAACCAACTTTTAGTTTTATTAATTCAATAGTTTTTTTATTTTCAATTTTACTAATCTCTCCTTTTATTTTTAGGATTTCAAGTTTGGTATTTGATTGGGGGGTTTTAATTTGTTCTTTCTCTAGCTTTTTTAGTTGCAAGCCCAATTCATTGATTTTCTTTTTCTCTATTTTATGCAAATAAGTATCTAGAGATATAAAATTTCCCCTTATTACCACTTTGGCTGTATCCCACTAATTTTGGTATGTTGTCTCATTATTGTCATTCTCTTGGATGAAATTAGTAATTGTGTCTGTAATTTGCTGTTTCACCCATTCATTCTTTAGGATGAGATTATTTAGTTTCCAATTACTTTTTGGTCTATTTTCTCCTGGCCTTATATTGCATGTGATTTTTATTTGGTCATGATCTGAAAAAAATACATGTACTATTTCTACCTTCCTGCATTTGATTTTCAGGTTTTTGTGTCCTAACACATGATCAATTTTTGTATAAATTTCATGGACAACTGAGAAAAAAGTAAACTCCTTTCTGTCTCCATTTAATTTCCTCCAAAGATCTATCATACCTAACTTTTCTAACATTTTGTTTACCTCCTTAACTTCTTTCTTATTTATTTTGTGGTTTGATTTATCAAGTTCTGAGACAGGGAGGTTGAGATCCCCCACTATTATAGTTTTGTTGTCTATTTCTTCTTGCATCTCTCTGAACTTTTCCTCTAGGAATTTCCATGCTATACCACTTGGTGCATATATGTTTAGTATTGATATTGCTTCATTATCTATGGTACCCTTTAGGAAGATATAATTTCCTTCTTTGTCTCTTTTAATTAAGTCTATCTTTGCTTTTACTTGGTCTGAGATCAGGATTGCTACCCCTGCTTTTTTTTGTTCACCTGAAGCATAATAGTTTCTGCTCCAGCCTTTTACCTTCACCCTGTATGTATCTCTATGTTTTAGATGTGTTTCTTGTATACAACATATTGGTGGATTTTGGTTTTTAATCCAGTCTGCTATCTGCTTCTGCTTTAAGGGAGAATTCATTCCATTCACATTCACAGTTAAAATAACTAATTCTGTATTTCCTGCCATCTTATTTACCCTAATTTATGCTTAGGTCCTTTATTTTAAAGCAGCATTTCTCAAATTGCGTTCCAAAAAATGTAAAGAGAAGTTCCATGAGAATTTTTCCTTAGCAATATTTTTCTTTCTAAATTAATCATGAAATCATAGATGTATCAAAAATATTTACCATATACAGCAAGTTTGGGGTATGAAAACAACATTCATTTCCTCCTTTCTGCCCCCAAACTTCTGAACATTCTTTATCCCTGAGGCATTTCACAGCACCAGTTCTCTTTGAAGTAGCATTGTTGAGTTCTACTCATACAACTCAAAGCCCTAAGTTCTTCTGTGACAATAGAAACAATGACTTAAAGTATTTATTTTTTCAAATAATAACACTCAAACTAGTACTGACTTTTCTATCCAAATAATCCAAATCAGCAAACTACTAATATCCTACCACCTAACAGCTTTAGGTGTAAAATAGGACAGACAAGAAATGGGAAAAATTTGGGGAAAATCTAGAGGTAGTAAAGAAATTCAGATGTGAAGTACTAATACCTTAGACCTGTCTGCAGTAAGGAAAAGAAAAACTTATCAAAGAGATGCTATAAAAGAAACTCAATATCTAGCTTTACAAAGTTAAGAAGATATAAGTTAAATAGGACCTACAAGGGTTTAAGCAAGGGACAGAGGGAGGAAGAGGATAGGAGGATCAAGAGAAATAGAAGCACCAATGGTAGAAATAGGCTGGGAAAAAGAATCAACCTAAGGTTAAGGTGATGACTTGACTTTTTAAATACAGCAAGTTTATGGTGATAATGGGCCATTGAAGACATTCTAGAATTATGATATTAGATCTCAGATAAATGAGCAAGACTAGACAAACAAATTTAGAAGTACTGAACACAGAGGTAATAATTGAAACGGGTGAAATTGATGAATTCTTGAAGGGAAAGAATCACAAGGATAAGAAGAAGAGATCCAAGAACTCAGCCCTGAAGGATAGCCATAAGAAATAAGAAGACTCATCAAAAAAAGAAAGAACATTAAGAAAAAGGAGAACCAGAAGAGTATAGTATTCCCTCCCTAAGTCTTTTCCTTAAGCTTTTCTTAGACACAACCAGTAGAGTTACCTATAGCATTCAGTCACATAATCTAATAAGTTAAACATCAGTTTAACCTAAAAGGTTGACTCTTAATTCAACTTGCAACCTATTAGAAGCTTCAGTGACTTCTGGGTCACATAAACAAGAAGCAAGATGGAGGACTAGACATTTTCTCTGATATCCACAATCTTTCAAACCTCTCCAAAACAGAAATTATGCACTAAAGACAAAGCAACTTTAGCTATCTCCATGATCTAAAAGACCCAGAAGCCCAAAGAAAGTTTTAAAAAAACTATAGATTGACTCTCACTTCACTCAGTACTTCTTAAGATTGATACACGAGTAGGGATTTGCAACAAAACCCAGCCCCACGCCTCCATTCCCCTTCCCTTCTTCCCATGCCACAGGTCTATGGCTATGGAGATTCGCTCAGAGGATGACAGACAAAAGCATGTGGAAGCCCTTCAGAAGCAAAAGTCTGCTGAGGGGCACAACCCCAAAGCACCAGCACAGTAGTTCTGCCAATGGTGAGGCAAATAACTCCTTATCATCAGCGATGCATACCCATGATATGCCAGTGGAATCCCACAGCAGCAGCACAGAGGAAGGACAACAGAGCAGACTACCATGAGGGAGTGGGAAGTAAAGCACTCCATTAAGAATGAGGGGAAAAATCACAGCATCCAAAAAGGACCAGTTCTGATCATTCAAAAGACACTTAATCCAGAGACTTCAGCTGGTGAATCATGGATTACACCACATGGAAGGAAGCTAAAACATTTTAAGATCTAATCTCGAAGGAAACCACCATCAGAAGACACAAGGTCAGAAAGTAAACAGGGAAATTGGGGTAGGGAGGGGGAGAAGGGAGAGATTTAGGATCTAAGGAAGAAGAAACATTGAACATAAACAGAGAAATCAACAAATATCAACAATAAAATTAAATATGGCCTCCAGATCTAATTCAACAAATTTCAGGTATCTATAAATAAATACTGCAAAACAAAGGAAAATGATCCAAAACATGATATGATGAAGGACTCTATGGAATGTTAGTTAGAACATGGAACCACAACATGTTCCTGAGTATTTAAAAGAGATGAAAATTATCAAAGCAAGATTTGTGGCTTGCACCATAAATATAATGGATAGAATAAAAGAACTGGAATCTGTACAAATAAATCTCACCAAAGAAACAAGAGAGAACAGATAGGAATATAAATATTACATAAGTGAAGGACAATCCAGAAGAGAAGAAATAAAAAAATACTACATAAAATATACTAACTATTCAAGAAACACACAACTGATCATGAAGATAGGACATACAGATACAATCTAAAAATCACAGTCCTCCCAGAAGAACACAACAAAAACAAAAAAATTTAACATCATAATGCAGAAAATAACAGATGAAAATTGCCCAGAACTTCTGAACATAGAAAATGAAATACCAATTGAAAGAATTCACAAATCGAGGGAGCTAAATGGCACAGTGGATAGAGAACAAGCCCTGAAGTTAGAAGGACCTGAGTTCAAATCTGATCTCAACCACTTAACACTTTCTAGCTGTGTGACCCTGGGCAAGTCACTTAACCTCAATTACCTCATCAAAAAAAAAAAAAAAAAAAAAAAGAACAAGAATTCATATATCACTGTTGGGGGGAGGAGGAAAGGGGAGAAACGACCCACACATACCCTCCACCCTCGCCCCAAAAAATTAAGGGTGTAAACTCTAAGACACAGCAGTTAAATTCAACAATTCCATTTAGACACAATAAGTTCAACAAGTGATCGGGAAAAAGACCTTCAAAGGAAAGGGACCCATATGTGCAAAAATGTTTGTGGCAGCCCTTTTTGTAGTAGCTAGAAACTGGAAAAATGAATGGATGCTCATCAACTGGAGAATGGCTGAATAAACTATGGTATATGAATGTTATGGAATATTATTGTTCTGTAAGAAACGGCCAGCAGGATGATTTCAGAGAGGCCTGGAGAGACTTGCATGAACTGATGCTGAGTGAAATAAGCAGAACCAGGAGATCACTGTACAAAGCAACAACAAGACTATATGATGATTAATTCTGATGGGCATGGTTCTTTTCAACAATGAGATGTTTCAAACCAGTTCCAGTTGTTCAGTGATGAAGAAAGCCATATACACCCAGGGAGAGGCCTGTGGGATCTGAGGGTGGACCACAACACAGCATTTTCATGCTTTCTATTGATGGTTGCTTGTATTTTGTTTTCCTCCTCAAGTTTTGTTTTTTTCCTGCACAGCAAGATAACTGTATAAATATATATACACATATTCGATCTGTCAAATATTTTAACATAATTAACATGTATTAGACTTCCTGCCACCTAGGGGAAGGAGTGGGGGGGGTGGAATTTGTAACAGAAAGCTTTGCAAGGGTCAATAATGAAAAATTACTCATGCATATGTTTTGTAAATACAAAGCTTTAATTTAAAAAAGAAAGAAAAAAGGAAAAGAGCTTCAAATACAAAGGAAAGGAAATCTGAATAATGTTGAGTCTATTCTGAAATAACAATGTGTTTCAAAAAGCAAAGAACCTCACGATGCAGTCCAAGGTGCCCTACTCTAAGAATCTGAGTTTAAGCATACGTGGGGGGAAAAAAAAAAGGAAATTCAGTAAAGAGGCATCAGAAACATTTTTAGAAAAAAAAAATCAGAATTAAAGAGGTTAACTGCTTCCTGAACACCCCAAACAATAGAAATACAGAAGGAATAAATAAATGCAACAGAGTGAAAGTAGAAAGAGCAGCAAGAAACTTCTTTCTAAATGTACACATAAACAGAAATTCTAAGAAGGTAACAGTGAACAGGTAGAACTGAGCCATTATGGACAGAATATGTGATACCTTGCCTATGGCTAATCAGAGTTTTTTTGTGGAACTACATTACAACATGAGAGTACATAAAAGGAGGAGAAAAAAAGCAAGTACATAATGAGAAATGCATGATGTGCCGGAGTCAAATCTTAAGCTAACAATGATCAGAAAGTGACCCCTGTGGTCTCAGAAAGAGGAAAGCCTACAGAGGAGAGGGTGAAAAGAGGGGAAAAAGAAATAGGCCTTGCTTTGGTGGCGAAAGGGGATTACACTAATAAATGCTCCTATGAGTAAAATGAAATGTTTTATGAAGGGAAATGAGGACACTTGAAATAATGGGCACTGTTCTAGGAGTAAGTCACAATGGAAAAGAGGAATTCATGCAAATTCTATATAGAAGTAGCAGGAACTACAGAGGAAATCCGAAAGCCTGGAATAGGTATTTTGGAAGTTCTATGGAATACAGAGAAAAGAGAAAGAACAGCCAATTATAGGGTTTGTGAGTCAGAGAATGAAGGTCTAAAATAGACAGAGAGAATGGGTAATGAAAAGAGTGGGAGAAATTTTTTTGGAAAAGGGCAGGAAAACAAAAAGAATTTTTTTTTTTAAGTGAACAGAACTAGTTGAAGGGCAGAAGATGAGGTGTTACTCTACATGACTGAGAGGAAAAAGCAATTTTATAACCAGATAGAATCAAAAAAGAAAAGGAAATAATAAAACTCCAAGAGAAAGAGGTAACAACAAGAGAAGAGGATCAAATGTAAAGGAAAAGAGCAAGTGGGAATAGGGCCATCTTAAAAAAAAGGTGGGGGAGAGGGCAGCTAGGTGGCACAGTGGAAAGAGCACCAGACCTGAAGTCAACAGGACCTGAGTTCAAATGTGGCCTCAGATACTTAATACTTGCTAGCTGTGTGACCCTGGGCAAGTCACTTAAACCAATTGCCTCAGCAAAACAAACAAAAAAAATTAAGGTAAAGTAACTGAAGGAGCATAGTACTAACAAGGAGGAGGAAGAAGAGCTTACTTTAAAAAAAAGAAACCCACAAATATTAGCTCTCATAACTTTAAACGTTAATGAATTAAACAAGTCAATAAAACAAAAAAGATTAATGGACTACATAAAAAAACAAGATCCTACAAGTTGTTATTTACCAGAAAAAACAAGACATACACAAAATTAAACTGAGAGGATATGCCTGGATCATAGTAAGCACTATAAAATGTTAGCTATTACTAAATAACTTGGAAAATATTCAATGCTCATGGCTAGACCATGCCAATATAATAAAAAATTATAATAGTACAAAAATTAATTTATATTTTTAAAGTTATGTCAATCAAATACACAACAAGCGGAGACTTTATGGAATTTGACAGGAGGCAGCTAGGTGGTGCAGTGGACAGAACACCAGCCCTGAAGTTAGGAGGACCTGAGTTCAAATCTGGTCTCAGACACTTAACATTCCCTAGCTGTGTGACCCTGGGCAAGTCACTTAACCCCAATTGCCTCAGCAAAAAACAAACAAACAAAAAAAAAACTTGACAATAACAAAATTCAAGTAGAAAAACATAAGATCTAGAATATTAAGGGAAACAATGACAAGAAGGAAGGATGAAAGCGGACTAGTCTTTCCAGAACTCATACTATATTATGAAGCAGCAATCATCAAAACCATCTGGTATTGGTTTTAAAAAAATAGATCTATGAACATTTCAACAAGGGAGGTTCAAAAATAATAGAACAATAATCCAGTGATCGATAAAAAGAGAAAGCAAATTATCCTAGTGAAAAAACCCTTTTTAAATAAAAAGTACTGGGAAAAATGGAAAGCAGCCTGATAGAAATTAGGCTTCGACTAACTTACACCATATTCTATGGGTACGTGAGTAAATGGATATACAACTTTAATATTAGATATCTTCCTATAAATAAAATTAGGAGCTATATTATTAACCACATAATTGAAAGAAACAATTATGAAACATAAAATAACTTAGATTAGTTTAAACTGAAAAGCTTCTGCACATTCAAAATTAGGGAAGTGGTCAAATAGGAAAAAAATCAAATTTTTCTGATAAGGATTTGGTGTATGTGTATATATATATATATATATATATATATATATACATATAAAATACAAATAAAAAATAAATCATTACCCAATAGATAAATGGCCAAAGGATTTCAACAGTTCTCAAAAGAAAAAATGCCAGGTGTGTACAATCATATGAAAGAATGCTCTAGATTGCTAATGAGAAATGTAAATCAAAAAACCCTACAGTTTCATTTCACATCCTGCAAATTGGCAAAAATGATTAAAAAATGGAAACAGTCAATATTGGATGGTCAGAGAATAATCACATTAAAATTGGGGGGAGGAGAGTCAAGTAATGTGGTTTCTCAGTGACTATCTGCTAAAGTATGTGAAGTCTTAGGCCTCAGTTTCAATTTCCTTTAAATCATGTAACTTTAGAAAAATGAAACTTTTGCTTTCATTACCTCATTAGCATTACCTCATTCTTAGCCAACCCATAATCATTCCACCTATTACATCATATGAGGAAAAAGTAACTGCAAGAGCCAATCAAGATAAAAGCTTTGCATAAGGGGATTTTGGGGGAGGGGCTAGGCAGTGCTTGTCTATTTAACATGCTTTCCTGATCTTAGCTTTCCTGATCATTCTTGACTGTCCAGGAGTGGGGATTGCCCACTTCTCTGGAGATTCTAATAAACCTTTTACCTTCACTTTGAGAAGTCTCAGAGTACTCAATTTTGGTTAGGGTCTCTATACCCCACACAATACACTGTTGGTGGAGCTGTGAAACTGTTCAAGGTTTTAGAAAGCAATTTAGAATTACGCAAATAAAATTACTAAAAATTACTATTCCCTTTGAACCAGAGATTATATTATTGGGTTTATACTCCAAGGAAGTCATTGTTATAAAGTCCCCACATAATCCAAAGTATTTCTAGCAGCATTATGTGGTAGCTAACAATTGGGGAACAACTAAAGAAATTGTGGAACATGTAGTACATGAATGTAATGGAATAGTACTGTAGTGGAACTGTATTGTAAAAAAACATCGCATGTGATAAATACTGAAAGCATGAAAAGATCTATTTGAACTGATGCAGAATGAAGTAAGCTGAACCAAGAAAACAACATAAACAGTAACTACAACAATATATATAATAAAATTATAAAGATCAAGTAGGACTCCAATGATGATATAAAAGAATACTTTGAACCCACTCCTTTAAAGTGAGAGGCTCACAGGTGCTATACATTACATATGTTTTCATATTTTTCACTGTATTGCTCAATCAGGCAGATTTTTTTTTCCCTCTCTACAAAATACCAGATGGCTCTCTGGGAGGAGGGGGGAATGGGAGTGGGGGAAAGGAAAGGTACTTGAGATAACTAATGATGTAAGAAACAGAATATATCAATAAGAACTTGTTTTTCTTAAGTTTTAGAACAAAAATAAAAGCTTTATCTTTTCATGAAGAAAATACAATAAAAACAAGAAAATTAAGAAAGAGTACTAAGGAACAGTGTAATGTTTAGTAGGGAGAGAATCATTATAAAGTGATGACAGCATTACTCATTCTGCAAGTATTTATTGATTCCCTACTGCAAGCCAGGCATTGTGTCAGGTGCTGTGGAAAATACAAAAATTAAGATATGATTCCTATCCTCCTACAGTTCATAATATATTAGGAGAGATAAAACATAAAAAACAGTCATGCAAGATGTTATGTGAAAGTTCAATAAGAAAGTTATAAAGTGTTATGCGAAGTTGATGGAGAAAGAGATAACATGAAAACAATGAAAAAAAAGTATGAAAAACAACTCTACTCCAAAACTTTAAAAGTATATTTCTATGATACCAATAAAGTTATCTCCTTCATAAGAATTCAGTGTTTTGGTTTTTTTTTTACACTGAAGCATAACCCTAAAGCATACCTTTTGACAATACAAGTATATCATAGTTCTGGAGGGTAGCATTTGACAGATATACATCCAAGCATCAAAAGTTTTGGAACCAAATAATTCCATACTAAATTTTGTCCAAGGTATCACATTAGCCCTAAATAATGTTTTATTTTTCCCTTAAAATGGAAAGACACTAGTAGCAAAAGCCAATGAGGATCTAACAAAGCAATTCAAAAATCCAACAGTATTCTTGAAAAATTATGCAGAAATATCCCCAAAAATGTCCCTTCCTATTTGAGGTTTCTGGTTTGGATGAAAATTTGCCTCTCTTATCCTTTTTGACAGTCATGGAGAGGAAGGCCGGTGACTCATTTATTTACAAATACGAGAATAAATAGTGGAAAATTTATCCATTTCAGTGGAAGAAACCAACTACTTGGAATTAACAAAGATGCTTTTTTTGACGATGCTCTCTAATCCAGAGACTGTGACTCCAACTATAAGAGATAGTCACCCAGCTGGAAAGAAGAATGTGATAGCCCAAATAAGAGAAGGCAAGGAAAAAAAAAAAAAACAGTAGCTGGATTTTTCTGAGGATGAAAAAACTGAAAATGTACTTCTTTACACACACACACATACACACACACGACTAGAGGGGGAATTTTCTGTAGTAAACAAATGACATGCTGGAATAAAATTCCAACATATCACGTCCCTGACTTCTGCAATATACTAGCTCTCCCTTTGTGAGCCCTAATGAAATTTTATTTAAGTCCTGGAGTGTAGTAAAAAAGAACACTGAACTAAGAATCCAGAGAGGAGATTCTATCTCAGGTTCTGCCAATAGTTCAGCTTTATGCAAGTCATTTAACTGCACATAATTTTCTACCTCATATCTTCCCACTTTTGAATAAGCTGTCTCCTATGTTCAGTATTCTCCTTCACCTCCACCTCTAAAGAATATCTATCTTTATCCTTTCATATTTCACCTCTCATTAGACTACTCTCCTTAAGGGCTGTCTTTGTCCTCTTTTTATAGTCTCAGTGCTTAGCACAATACTTCGCACATAATAATGTGCTTTTAAAAAGTTTGACTGACTGACCTATATGAGGCCTTTCCTGATCCTCTCCACTATTAATAGTCTCCCTACTAACCCCAAAATTACTTTGAAATTACTCTATGTACATTGTGTTTTCCCCTGGTAAAACATAAGCTCTTTGAGGGCAGGAACTATTTTATTTTTGTATTTTCAGTGCCTAACACTGGACCTAATACATACAATTACTCAATAAAAGCTTGTTGAGTTTAATTGAAAAGTTTTCTGGAGACTCATTTTTAACATCTGTAAAAGGAGGGAAAGGGGCCAGATGATCTAAGAGGTTATTTGCAGTTATAATTTTTATGATTCTATGACCAGAGTTCAAAGAATTGGCAAAAAAAAAAAAAAAAAATACAATAAGCGTAACTAGAACATTTCATACCTCACACTCCAAATGCCCCCCAAACCACACATTTCAGAGAAAGAATCTGAATTTCTATCTCTTCCCCAATCAGAGCATTTACTTAGACCTGCCCCAAAAGAAAAAGAAACTTTCTCTCATTACTCTTCTATGTAAATTAAAGCACTTCTTACAACAACAAAGTTTTTCTCAGGACTCCACATCTAGGAAACAAAAGAAGCATTAAACATCTTGACTTCAACCTATCTAAAGCTACCATCACCACTATCTACCACACCAATTCACTCTTCTTCTCAGCTGGTCCTTGAGGAAGTCACCTACAATACCTCTTCTCCTCTCACTTGTTACTAAAACCTCTGCATTATTTATCTGAAACTGCTCTCTCCCAAGTTATCAATGATCTCTTTATGACTAAATCTTTTCTCAGTCTTCCTCTTTCTTGACTTCTCTATAACATCTGACCTTGCTGATCATTTTCTCTTTGACAAAGATGCTAACTCTTCGCTGGATTGTCATGATATTGTTTTCTCCTGGCATTCCTGCCTATTTGATTGCTCCTTTTCTCCTGCCCCCTCCTTAACAGAGAAACTCCCAAGGCTCTGTCCTAGACCCTTTTCTCTTTTTTCCTCTACACTACCTCACCAGCTCCCACAGGTTCAAATTTCCTTTCTATGCAGATGACTCACATATCTAGACATCTAGCCCCAGTCTCTCTCCTTCATTCCAGGCCAATTGGTATTACCAACTGCCTTTTGGTCATCTTGAACTCAATGTCACACAGTATCTCCTTCCTACTCAACATGCCCAAAAGAGAACTTCTTATCTTCACCCCTAAACTTCTCATCACATTAACTTTCCTGTTACTATTGATTGCAACACGATATTTTCAGGCACTCAGGATAAAAACTTCATTGTCACATTCTATTCCTCATTCACATTCATTGCACATATCCAATCCATTATCAAATCTTGTTTGATCGACGGAGCCAAGATGGCGGAAAGAAGATGCGACTCTCTGTGGCCTCCTCTGACCTCTCAAATCAACAGCAAATTAAGCTTCTGAACTGATTTTTAAGTCAAAGAACCCAGAAATATTTGGACTACCAAACATTCCTTGCAGAAGATACCTTTGAAGAGCTTTATAGCAGGCCTGTTTCAGTCGAGCAGGGGGTTGAGCAGTTTGCCAGGCATCTGGGAGACAGGGCAGGAAACTGGGAAAGACTCAGCATGGCAGAAACTCTAAACATCTGGGGAGTGTATCTGAGGCACTCCAGACACTCTACCCTGATTGTGGGGAGGTGCTTTGGCAGATCTGCCTTTTCTAAAAGGCAGATTGTAACCTTCTGCAAACACAAGGTCCTAGCCCAACCTGTCCATTCCCAGAAGTTAATTATCCGAATTGCACCAAGGCAAACTACCACAGCCACGACTTCTTGGCTTTAAACAGACTCCAAGCTTTTTTTAAAAATGAGTAAGAAACAGAAGAAAGCCCTCACCATAGACAGCTTTTATGGAGAGAAAGAAGGGCAGACCCCAGATCCTACAGGCAAAGCAACTCCAGAGAAAGCCATCAAGGGAGATATGACCTGGTGCCCCTTTCACAAGGCCTTCCCGGAAGACTACATAAAGAATCTCAAAAGAGAGCTAAATGATAAATGGGGAAATTAATTGATATTAGTGCAAGAAGCCCTCCAAAAGAGATATGACAAAGACACCAATTTAATGAAAAACAAAGTTGGTGAAATGGAAAAAGACAATTCACTGAAAAACAAAATTGGTGAAATAGAGAAAGTATGCAATGAACAAATTGGCCAGTTACAAAAGGAGCTAAAAAAGGTAACTGAAGAAAATAATACATTAAAAATTAAAATTGAACAAATCCAAGTGAATGACTCAGTAAGACTTCAAGAATCAGTCAAACAAAAACAAAAAAATGAAAAAATAGAAGAAAATAGGAAATATCTCCTAGGAAAAACAACTGACTTGGAAAATAGAACTAGGAGAGACAATCTAAGGATTACTGGACTTCCTGAAGGCCATCATTTAAAAGAG
>JAJPUD010031052.1:0-12773 GCA_023553655.1 Myrmecobius fasciatus | reverse complement strand
GACAGGGACAGAGGGGATGGCAGAGACACAGTCCAAAAGTCCGGCACTAATGATCACAAAACATCTGAGGAAACCAAGGCAGGCCCTTCACAAAAGCCTCTGGAAAGGGCCTGCAGAAATAGCTGGATGAGACTGAGCCTGCTTAGGAGTGGAAGGGGGTGCTCTCTGGACTGGGGGGAGGCCACAGGGACTCTGGGACACAAGGGACAGGACCAGGCTGTGAAACCAGGTGTCCCCATTTGAAATCCCACACAACTCCTTAGCACCCACAGCAGCGAGATCATGGGATCCCAGACCCAAAAGTCCATTGGAGGAGCCGATCCCATTTTACAGATGAACAAACTGAGTGTCCAGAAGGTAAATAGTCTTCCCTGGCTCTGATAAGCAGTAAGTGGCAGGGTGATTTGAACTCAGGGCTTACATTGTGCTAATCAAGAACTCATGGAAACACCTAATCCAGGGGATAAAATGAAGCCTCAGGGGTGGGCAGCAGCCCCTGAAGCAGGGGTTTTGCCACTGGCCCAGGGGTACACCCCGGAAGCTACAGTGTATTGGAGGAGGGTTGGCACGGAGAGGCGGTATGAGCCTTGGCAGGGTTCCCTTGACTGGTACCGGCCCAGGCTGGGTTGGCACAGTGCCAAGGAAGGAAGGGCAGGAAGGGTGTGAATGCCAGGGGGCATGCACTCTGCCCCTCCTGCCCGGCCATTTCCAGCCCAGAGGCCTCGACTTGCTGCCCGCAGAATGAGGAGCTTCCCAGCGGCCTCGGCTGCTGGCCCTAAAGGCCCCAGTTCTGTCAGCAAGGAGGGACGAGGGCTTCCTGCTTCAAAACGCCTTGGATGGCGGCTCAGTGGGGGCATAAGCAGCCTCTCCCACCCATGAAATCACAAGGGCAGCGCTAAAACAGCAATCACAGTAATACTGCGAGATCTGGCTGAAGCTGCCTTTTCTTTCTCACCTTCCCCCTTATACTTTTGTCCCACCTAGCTGCTCTCCTGTTGCTCAGCCCCCCTCCCTCAGCTTCTCCAGCTAGGTTAGCAGGGGACAAGTCGCTCTGGGTTTGGTTCGAGCATTATTAACCAGTGGACCCCCCAGCACATTCTTAATTAGTGGGTCCCCAAGTCCGTTGGAAGCCCTTTGGGTGAGCAGCAGGAGAGCAGCGAGAAGGGCTGAAACCACGCCCAGAGCAGGGTCTCCTTTCCCCTCATGGCGTGGGATGGTCCGGGCAGGATCCTGGAACCTCCCCTTGGGTCAGTGTCACTCTTGGACACTCGGAGAGCCCGGGCCAATCGCCAAGCCTGGTCTGGAGCCCGGCCCTCAGGCCCATCGCTCAGAACCCTGGGGTTGGCACCCGGGCCTGGCAGACTCTGCCTGGGAAACCCTCAGCATCCCTCGGGGCTGCCCGGCTGATCCAGGACAGAAAGCCGGCTCCCGTGGTTCCCTTCCCAATGCCCCACACTGCCTCGGGAGCTGTTGCTGAACTTCATCCGTGAACTTCTTCTCATTTCCTTTAACTTGAGCAAGGGAACTGTCTCTTCGGGTGCCCCAGCTGAGTGTTAGCCACCAGGGCAGGAGGGGGGGGACCATCCCCTCCAAATGGTCTCCCCCCCCCTGCAGCTGTTCATCCCAGGCTCCTTCCTGATTCTGCTGGGGCCGGCCTCTGACTCGGTCTCTCCCAGGGCCAGCGAAGGAGTCGTCCCTCCTGTCTCCCTTCTCCCTTAGTCACAATTCTCCATGCTGCTCCTCCATGCTCCCTGTGGGGCCCAAAGCTGCCTGAAGGCGGGGGTCTCGCTGACCCGTGGCACCGCAGGGCCAAGGCCGCAATCCGCACAGAAACGCGTGCTCAAGGACTCCTGAAATTCAGGCAGCGGGCGCCTTTTTGTCACTCACCCCAACTTAGAGCATTACCATTGGACAGACATGTGGGCGTCTGGGGGCTAGGGCAAGGGATGGACCGGGAGGCCGACTCCTGGCGTCGGTCTCTGCACTGAAGCCCCCCGCACTCCCAGCATCCCTCTGGCCCACCCTTCCTCCAGGTTCACATTAAGGCGAGGGTACCCACAATCCCCCCAAACAGTGGGAATGCAAATAGCAATGACATCGTCCGCTGCAGAAAGAACGGTGTCAGATCCCAGCCAGCGTCTCCCAGAACGCCTCACGAATTTCCCAAGCTCCCCTCCACGCTTCCCTTTGCACCCCGGAGCCTGGGAAGGGGCCTTGTATCCCCCATTCCTCCCCTCCCCCTCATTACTAGCCGGCCCTTTACCGACATTATTTCATGAGATCCCCCCAAGAACCGTGGAGGAAACGATCGCTGCATCCTCGGGACGGGGTTGGGGTTTGGCTCCGGCGAGCGAACTGGGAAGTGGCTAAGACGGGCCCGATGGCCGAGCCCAGTGCAGAGTCCCCGGCGGGGACGGGAGAGGGGAAGGCCTCTGCGGCTCTGTAAGGGAGGGAGAGTCGGCTGGCACTAAAGGAGGCACCCACTGAGGGAGGCGGCCAGGGCGAAGGCCAGGACCTCCGCCCCCCCGCCGGGAAGGACTCTGCAGGACGGGCGCCAGGACTGAGACCTGGAGGGCCTGGAAGGCCCAGCCCTTATGGCAGAGGTGCAAACGGAGGCCCAGACAGGGGGGGGGGGTTGTCCACCTGAGGGTGCTCAAAGAGCCCCCAAACACAAGGGGTTCTCTTTCCAGGAAGCAGAGGGTTAAGTGACGAAAATGACCACAAAATGCGCGTCCTCGGTGCCCTTTGTCATTACTCACCGAGGTTTATCAATGTGGCGGCAGGCCGTCGCTGGCCCGGGGAAGGCGGCTCCGGCCTTGGATCAATGGCCTCAGCACAGCTGCCATCAGCTGGGGCCTCATCAACAGTGACAACCGTCGTCACACATGGGGTCCAAAATGCTCCCTGGGAGCGGAGACATTGAGGGGGAAGAAGCCTCGAAGTAAAGAAAAGGCCCCAAAGAAACGGTGCGCGAGAGTCTTGAGTCAGAGGACCCGCAGCCAAACACTGCGGCTGGCCCTCCCTGCCCGGCTCCAGGCTGAAAAATGGCCTCCACGTCCCTTCCAACTCTAGATCCTAAGCTGGTGGCCAGGGCCACGATCCCAAGTCTCATAAGCCGGTGGCACGTGCCATGATCCCAAGTCTAGATCCCAAGCCTGTGGCAGGTGCCATGACTGAAACGTCAATATGAAATTCGCCAAATCAAATGAGGAACAAAAGCGAGAGCCCCTGCCTGCAGGGGGTTCCGTCCTATTGGTGAAATAGCACAGAAGGAAGCCATTCTAGGGTTCAGAACTTCCTGGGGTAAACCATTCCTGGATAAAAACCAAAATAAGCATTTATTGGGCCCTCGCCTGGGCTTAGCAGTGGGCACCGTGGCAAGGAGCGGGCAGGGAAGGCAGATCACGTCACCAGAGGGTCCCTCCTTTAGTGGCTTTTGCATCAGCCCCCTCCCCTCCCCTGTGACCCCAAGGAGCACACTGACCAGCACTGCGGGCACGAGGTGAAGGAAGTCAGAGCCCCGGAGAGCCAGGCCCCACATCGGCCTCCAGCTGGCTCTCGGGGCACCGGAGGCACCTCTGAGGGCAAAGCTGGTTCTTGTGCTTCTTCTTAGAAGGCAGATCCACGGGGATCGTGGGTCAGACTAAGAGCCAGGCCCAGTGAGGGTGATCACATCCTGAGTGGGCGGGTCATGGCACTCGTCCCAAGGCAGCTTGAGCTGAGAGCCAGAGCGTCCCGGTTCCGATCCCCGCTTACACTTAGTCCCTCTGGGACATCAGGAGAGCCCCCTCCCTCCTCTCTCCCACCATGGGCCGGAGTTTCCCTCTTGGCTCAGTGAGCGGGATGCCCCGGGTGCCCCTTCCATCCTAAATCGATGCCCTCATGACCATTCCCCGCAGAGATGCTACTGCTGTACCCGGATGCCCATGGTGGCAAAGACCCCTTAGAAGCCCCCAGCACGGAGTGTTTGACACAGAGATGTGCCCCCCTCCACACTTAGCCAAGAATTAGGGACTCAGGATTCACTAGCATGGGACAATGACATCTCTTGGGGATGCCCTTGGCCCTTTTATACACCCGGGAGGGGGACAGAGTTACAGGGAGGTACATTAGGGTGGCAGGACCCTGTCAAAGATGGTGGAACTCAGCCGGGGGGACCTCCAATACCGTGACTCACAGGGAGCTTTGGGGAGAGTCCCTGCCCACTTCTGGAGCCACATTCTGGGGCAGAGTCCCAGAGCTCACCCCTAGAGATGGCTCCAAGCTGTCCAGTGGGCGAGGGGGGGGCCCAGGGGTGTCTCCTCCTCAGAACCTCCTGAGTCTGGGACCGGGAAGGACCTCCGATGCTCTCAAGTCCGACCCCTTCATGGGCAGAGAAAGCAGGTAGAGAGAGAGGAGAGCTGCCCGGTCCTGATGCCCACAGGAGGCAGAAGAGCAGCTTCAAAGCCGCCTTTGGACCCTCGGGCAGTGTCACGCTGAGCCCGCCCGTTGTGAGCAGCCACCGGAGGGTCCCCAGGGAAGTGGCAGGGTGGGAGCTGCAGGATTCGCCCTTGCTCTGGGGCTCCAGGAGCGCTCCTCCTTCCATCGCGGGCTTTTGGTGGGGTCCTTTCCTGCAAGGCCCCAGCCGTGCCCGGCACTCAGGGACTCTGCTCTGTGACTGCAATCAAACTTCTGAGAAAACACAAAGTCTGTTCGGTCGTTGGGTCCAAGGGGTCCCAGACGACAGACCCGTGCTTCTTCCCTTTCCCCAGGCTCTGCCCGTGGGTGCCGGGGTCCGACCCACCAGAAAGGGGTCACTGCCTAGGAGCCTTTCTCCAGACTCAGAAAAGACCCCTCTTGTGTGAGGGGGGGCAGGCCAGGGCCAGGCTGAGCAGGGACCACACGGTCGGAGCCCCCTGGAATTTCCTCCCTTCCTGGCTCCCCCTCCCCCTTTCCGGCATGAGAGTGGGCAGCTTCCTGACCTGGCTCCTGGGAAATCTGGTCCCAGCAGCAGCCAATTGGAGGGACCGTGCAGGGAGTCAGTGCGTCCTGTACCGAGCCGAGCCGGCGAATGGACCAGTGTCCGCTGGCCTGCAGTGGCCGGGAGCTACTCCTTTTGCAAGCTGTCCGTTCCACCACTGAAGACTACTGAGGGAGAGCAGCTCCTCTCTGCGCCCTCCATTATTCCTCAGTCGTCCCTCTGGGACCTACAGCAGCAGCCAGGCCCCCCCTCCCCCGGCTTGTGTCTTGTCTTGGATCCTTCCCACCTGTGTGACCCTGCACAAGTCACTTAACCTCTCAGCTGAAAAAGTGGGGATTCTAATTATAACCTGTCTTACTGTGAGGATTAAATGAGATGGAGGAGGTAAAGCGCTTCCAAAACCCTAAGGTGTCCACACCTCCAGGAGGCCCAGAGAGAGAGGCCCTCATCAAAAGGAACAAAGATGTTGAGCCACGGGCTGGGGGAGGTTAGGCTGGATTCCCCTGGGGGGGGAGGAAAGGCCAAATCTTGGGGGGTTTCCTCTGACAGCTCCCCCTGAAGTAAGTTTGAGTAGAGGAGTTACAAGTGACAAGTGTGACAAGAGCAGGTGCCCTGGCCAGGGATGTTCCTTATGGAGCTGCCCTTCTCCAGGTGGGGTGTCTGTGGGAGAATGGGTCCCCCCCAGGTTTCAGAGGAAATGCCCTCTCCCTGCCCTTCCTCCTAGACTCTTTCAGGAACCGCCCCTGTTTTAGGAGATTCTGTCCTTTGACTCCCTAGAAAAGGGAGTTCCTGGGGACCCCCAGAACGCCTCCACTTGGGGCAGGGACTGTGTGTGAGAGGGAACAGAAGGCACCTCCAGCTTCCAATAGACAAAACAGATTTTTTTTTTACAAAAGGTGGAGTTTTTTTCCCCTGAGGCAATTGGGGTCAAGTGACTTGCCCAGGGTCACACAGCTAGGAAGTGTTAAGTGTCTGAGACCAGATTTGAACTCAGGTCCTCCTGACTTCAGGGCTGGGGCTCTATCCACTGCACCATCTAGCTACCCTAAAAGGTGGAGTTTTAAAATTTCTCTCCTGCCCTTTTCCCCTTCCTGTAGAAATCTCTGTCAGCCTGTCAGAAATCTCAGGTCTCGTTTAAACTAAAAACACACACAAATATACATTCTGGCTCGATCAATGGAGTCTCCGACTTAAAAGGAAGCTCTGCAAAGAACTATATTGAGTGTGACTTGTGCTCTGGGAAAATGCTGTGTAGACATTAACGAGCGCTCTTTCCCTGCGTTTGAAAAAGATTCGGGAAGACTGGCAGGTATATATAACCCAAGCTGTCAGAACACCTACCAGGTGTGATTCTCGGGCCAGCCACCAGGTGGCGCAATGAGCGAATAAGAGAAGGGCCAGCAAGGACCAAGTTCAAGTTCAGCGGCCACAAATTCAGACCCCGCCCTAACCCGCCCTGGAATGTGCTCTCTGCTCCCTTGTATCCCACAATCCAAATCTGACCCTCCTTCTGAAGGAAGCCTTTCCCTCAGAAGTTTCCTCCCATTTACGGGCAGTGTATCTTGGATGGCCAACAATGGTGCAATTAGCATTTATTAAGTGCCTACTGTTTGCTAGGTATTACTGGGACACTGTCACTGCCCTCGAGGAGCTCACAATTACCAGGGAAGACACACAATATGCACCAACTATATACCGACAAGATAGATGGGATAAATAAGAAATAGTCAAGGGGGGAAGGCTCCAGGATGGGAGTGAAGGGGAATTAGTGTGTCACAAGTGAGATTTAAAGAAAAAGGAAATTACTGCACTCTCTTCTCTGCAGAGGTGAGGGACTATGGAGGTGGAACACAGCATATACTATCAGGATCCACTGAGATGTTAATCTTGGTGAACTGCTTTTGTTTTCTTTTTAATCTTTTTTTTCCCTGAGGCAATTGGGGTTAAGTGACTTGCCCAGGGTCGCACAGCCAGGAAGTGTTCACTGTCTGAGGTCAGATTTGAACTCAGGTCCTCCTGACTTCAGGGCTGGTGCTCTCCTTTTAATCTTTGTAAGGAGGGATGACTCCTTGTGTGAGTGTGTGTGGTGGTGGGGATTCTGAAATGAACACAATGTCAAAAACAGAGCAATAAAATTATTTCAAAAAAAGAACTCTGAAATTGCCCTGCTATTTCTGAAGACAAAGGCCAATCCAGATGTGCCTCAGTGGTTGTTTTGATGATTCCAACAAAGGAATGGTAAGGGCCACTTCAGATGAACCTTGGACAGCGACCAGGAGAGCAAATTCAATGTTAGTTAACATCACGTCTGGTAGCAAATGAAACAAAAATAAATCAATAAACCCAGAAGCTTAAGCAAGTGAGGGAATGGGAAAGGCCAAAATTTAAAAGGAAATATTGAATAACAGTGAGACCACAGCTTCCTTTGGGCAGAAGTAAACTGATCTGTATCTCATGGCTAATTCAAAGCAGGGGCTTAAGAAACCTGCTTGGGGGGGCAGTTCGGCAGTTCAATGGAGGGAGCACCAAGCCTGGAAGACAAATTCAAATATGGCCTTAGACACTTAGTAGCTGTGTGAGCCTGGCCAAGTCACTTCATCCTGTTTGTCTCTGCTTCCTCATCTATTAAATGACCTGGAGAAGGAAACAGCAAACCGCTCCAGTATCTCTGCCATTGTTCAGTTGTTTTTCAATCATCTGACTCTGTGTGACCCCATTTGGGGTTTTCTCTACTGTATCACCTCAGGCTGCCCAATCTCTGTCCCCAAAACCCCAAAAGGGTCACAGTTGGATGTGACTGAAAGGACTGAACAACCACAAATGGTTATTGAATGAATGCATCAGCTCAAAGTTCTTATCTATGTTATCTTGAGTTAATGGGAACATTAGGAAAAGTCAGAGCCTCTGTGGAATGACAAGAGCCACTACTTAGCAAACAGACTTGGGAAATGTGATCAACAAAATATTTGTTTTTTCCAAATAGAGTATGTTTTATTTCATTGATCTCAGTGCTAAAATATTGGCCGGATGCGAGACAAACACTAAAAACGAACAATCAAACTCTAAAAAACAATGGCAAATGAAATATTCATTTCTGATGGGGAGGGTATATTAACTTTTTTGATTCAATAAGTGGAAAGAATTATTGGAATAAGAAAGGTGGTTGAATTTTATTAAATTAGCATTTCAGTGCCATGAAAATATAATTTTAGAAGAGAAATAAAAGACTGGGAAAAAGACAAAAAATGTGGTTAAATATATTTTTAAAAAGGGGCAGCTAGGTGGTGCAGTGGATAGAGTACCAGCCCTGAAGTCAGGAGGACCCGAGTTCAAATCTGATCTCAGGCATTTCCTAGCTGTGTAACTCTGGGCAAGTCACTTAATCCCAGTTGCCTCAGTAAAAAAAGCAATAAATAAATAAATATATTAAAAAATTTTACATATCAGTGGTAACTCGAAGACCAAGGTAGCTACATAACCAAGGGCTAAGTAAACAATTTTCACTAGCAATCACTTGAAGAGATAGATGCTCAACCTCCTGTGTGATAAAAGTGCTGTAAATTAAACAAGTCTGAGGTAAAATCTCATATCAATCAAAAAGTGGAACTTGAAACTGAGGACATTGCAGACGCACACTCATGCATTGCAGGAAGAATTGCAGCTTTTAGGATCTTTTTGGAAACTCACCAATTTTCAGTAAGCTATACAAAATCACATCCATATTACCAATAATTTCTCTTGAGGTAATCTCCTATAAATAATAACCACCCCCAGACACATCAAGAGCTTTCTATCCAAAATATTTTCCTTGTCCTAAATACATATAATTGAAAACAAATCGATTAAATAAAAGGTAATGCATCGAAGAGAGACAGGGCTGGATCTGTGATTCCCCCCAATCAAAAATCCCCTTTATTCATGCAAGTCAGCTCTTCTCTGAATTTTAGTCTTAGAGAATTGTCTGAGGCACTGCAAGGTGAAGGAAGAGGATAGGGAGCATTAAGCACTTACATAGCACCTACTGTATATCAGGTATCAGGCTAAGAGCTTTACAAATAATGGATTTGGTCTTCAAAATAACCCTGGGAGGTAGGTGCTATTATCATCCCTCCCCCCTTTTTTTCTGAGGCAATTGAGGTTAAGTGACTTGCTCAGGGTCAAACAGCTAGGAAGTGTTAAGTGTCTGAGGCCAGATTTGAACTCAGGTCCCCTGACTTCAGGGCTGGTGCTCTATCCATTGCACCACCTAGCTGGCCCTCATCTCCCTTTTACAGATGAGGAAACTGAGACAAATTAAATGACTTGCTCAGGGCCACACAGTTAGTAAGAATCTGAGGCTGCATTTGAACTCAGGTTTCTTGATTTCCATCCAGAACTCTATCCCACTGAGCTACTGAGTGGTCTTACTTATATGAAATAGGAGCCTTAAACTCAGGTCTCGCGGCCTCCCTCTCCACCATCCTAAGCTGTCTCGTACAATCTGTCCCTCCATGAGATATCTCGGTCCAGTTAATTCTAAAAAGTGGGGAGGAGCCACGGAGATCTGCGAAGGCTCTTATGAAGGGAGGAGATGAGAAAAGCAGAAGGAGAAGGAGGGAAGATACATTTGCAAGGCCTGCTGTGAGGAGAATTAATGAGAACGAAGGAACAAAGCATCCTGGAAGAGCTGCCGGGATGGGGGATTAGTCTAACTAGAGAGAGCTACTAAATAACTTTGGTACTTTGTACCCACGCTCCAGCAACCCACCACTGGGCAGCTGCTGGGCTCTCGGCTGACCCTGACTTCCCTGGGCCGAGATGTGGGGAGACCTGTCACCCTTATCTCCATTTCCCAGGCTCCTCCCAGAGCACATTCTGTTCCGCTGGAATTACCATTTTTTGGTATCATGTTTCAAAAAGGTTTTCTTGTGCTCTTTCTTTCTCCATTCCGGCCACTTGTGATTATTTTCTCCCTCCCTACCCAACCATGGACTCCAACCCACACAAGCACCACACAAGTGCTCTGGTGGCCACACTGGACAAAGGCAGATGGCATCTTGCCCTCCTGGTCCCCAGCGGTCCGATGGAGGGCAGGGGGCTCTTTCCCACCCGTTTCATTGCTCGATACCATCTCAATGTCGGCAGATCCGGTTTTCCTCAGGCTCTGAGCCAGCCAGCCTGTATGGAACGCCCCCAAAGCCTGTGAAAATATTTATTTTGTGGGGAGCAAAAAATCTGCCCATTGTAATTCCTGGACTGTTTTGGACACGAAGGAGTGTTTGCTTTGGGGCTCTGGGGGATGCCGAACGTTTTTGCAAATGTTTCCACCCAGATCTTCAGGTAGACCTCCCTGGGAGAAGTTCCCAAGAAACATCTGGGTCCTAGAGAACTGTTTACCAAACTTAACAGACTACATCCATTCCCTGTCCCTGGAGCCTCCTCTCAGTCACCGCCTTCTGCAAAAGGCCTCCACCTTCCTTGACTCTCTTTTACTTAATTACTTTCCATGTTTCTGTCTATTCACTCTATGCTGGATACACGTCTATGTGCCCTTGGCGTCTCACCCATTAGCTTTTGGCAAGGAGGGATGGTTTCTCTCGTTGAACTGGTATCTCCTCCACCTGCCATTGTGAGGAACACAGTTAAGTGCTTAATCAATTCCTGATCAATTAGAAACATCCCTTGTCCTTGGGGTGAACGCCTTTATTCCAGGAAAAAAAAAAGACATCTCCAGGATGTGTGACATCACAGCTCACCAGAAAGACAGGGAAGAAAATCTGGGAAATTTGGGAGAGAGAGGAAGGAAGCTCAAAGACTATCCACTCCAGGACTGAAGCGGGCAAAGGAGAGGCTGAGGAAACTATAATTTCAATTTGTCACCTACAGGTAATGTCATTCTATACAGCTTTAACTCCAACTCATTTCTCAAAAATAGCCCCCAAATTTCCCAGTGATTGAAGGCTTTTTTTTTACTTGGTACTAGAAAGCCAAAAGGGAGAAAGAAAGTCAAGCAAAGTCAACAGCAAAAGTTAGTCAAGTGCCTGTTTGCATTTGCTCATCATCCTTCACCGAGGAAATCCCAGGTCCAGACCAAAAACAAATTAACAATGTCATTTTCACAGGAAAAGTATAAATGTCTGCACTACATTATTCGCTCTCATTTTTTCTCACCTATTTCTATGTTGGAAAGCTCATGTGGAACAGAAGAGAAGGCTGTTTACCTAGTGGCCCCAAGTGTAATACCTGAAAATGAGTGATCTATTTCGAGAAAACTAGAAACCCAAAGCCTATTTCAAGTAATGGCAAATATCCCAAATCAATGCAGTGGAAAGGATTTAAATGCCTTTTTTTACAGGGCTGGCCTTCAGCAAACATGTAGAGCAGGGGAAGTTGGACTTTAATATCCCCAGATTCCACGCTCTGCTTTCCTTCACCCTTCGTGATGACCTCTCTGAGTAATCTTTCATTCTCACCTCTCCTGAGGAGCCCAGGCTTTGGAGTCAGAGGACAGACTTGATAAAAATCTGGCCTGTGTTACTCCTACCTGCACAGCCTTAGGGAAGCAATGAATCCTGGCCTCTCCCTGGGTCTCAGTTTCCTCATTTGTGATACAAGATGGCATCTGGGATCTCTGCCAGCTTTCTACCTGTGGTTCTATGACTTAGTGACTTGTTCTCCTGTAACCAATCATCCAACAAGTCCTGCTGATTTCCTCTAAAATCTTTCATATCCCAACCTTCCTTTTGTCAGACCCCAATAAAAGTTATAAAAACAATCATATCTTTATTACCAGTAATGCATTATCAGTAATTACCACAGTTCTCTGGCCCAACACCTCCACTCCCAGAAGCTACTAGCCTCTACTCTAAAATGCGCCCAATCTTGTCTCCAATCTTTAGATTCCATTCTTTCCGCTCCATCCTCAGCACTGTTGCTTTGTCTTGTCTTCTGAAGATATCAGCCCATTCAGACACTTCCAGTTGCTCCCTCCTACCTGAGGAGTGAGTCCGTCCCTCCACATAGAGATTCTGGGTTGGAGTTACAAGCTTCTTTCTCCTTGATACATCCAAGTAAGTAGGAACACTGGCCTCCTTCCTGTTCCTCACCCAAGCTATCCCATCTCTCGATTCTGGGCATTTCCCCTGGCTGTCTCGGACACCTGAAATGCTCCCTCTCCTTACCCCTGCCCCTGGCTTCCCTCAGCTTCCACTAAAGTCCCTCTTCCTTTTCCTTTGAGATTATTTCCCGTTTATACTGCATATATCTTCTATGGAGATAGCTGTTCATAGACTAAGCTCCTGGGGTGGAGGGCTTTCTTTGTTTTCATCATTTTTTGTAATCTTATTACCATTCCTCAAACACGGCAAGTGCTTAATAAAAGTTTGTTGACTGACTGACTAATGATGAGCTGGGCGCCAAATTGAATAAGAGGAGGACAGCTTGAATGCATTTGGGAAACTGCTCATTATTTTCATGATCCTCCATTGCCTTCTGACACAAAAAAAAAATCCATCTGTTTAACAACAATATCCTCCCATCTATTAATAATGTTAATGATGATGATGATGATAACTGACATTTGGATAGTACTTGACATAGTTTTTAATTTGATCTTCACAATATCCCTGAGAGCCAGGTGCTATTTCCTAATTCACTGAAAATGAAGACACAACGAGTGTCTGAGATAGGGTCTGAACACTGGGCTTAATGAATGCTTTTTGAATAGATGGATAGATGGATGGATGGATGGGTGGGTGGATGGGTGGGTGGATGGATGGATGGATGGATGGATGGATAGATGGATGGATAGATGGATGGATGGGTGGATGGATGG
>JAJPUD010031051.1:0-12773 GCA_023553655.1 Myrmecobius fasciatus | reverse complement strand
GAGACACACAGAGAAAGAAACAAAGAAATATAGGGCCAGAGAGAAAGAGAAACAGAGAGAGAAAGGAGAGACAAAGAGAGGGAGACAGAGAGGAAGGAAGAGAGGGAGAGGGAGAGAGAGAGAGAGAAGAAAAAAGAGAGAAGAGAGAAGAAAGAAAAGAGAGAGAAGAAGAGAGAAAAAGAGACAGAGACAGAAACAGACAGAAACAGAGAGAGGAAAAAAAGGAGAGAGACAGAGAGGGAGAAAGGAAAAGAGAGAGGAAGAGAAAAGGAAGGAGAGAGAGGGAAGAGGGGAAGAGAGAGAGAGAGAAACAGAGAGATACAGAGACAGAAAGAAACAGAGACACACAGAAAGAAACAAAGAGATATAGGGCCAGAGAGAAAGAGAGACAGAGAGAGAAAGGAGAGACAAAGAGACAGAGACAGACAGAGAAGGAGACAGAGACAAAGAGGAAGGAAGAGAGAGAGAGAAGAGAGAAGAGAGAAAAGAGGGAGAAGAAGAAAGAGAGAGAAATGAGAGAGAAAGAAGCAGTAATGTCTGAAATTACTTTTTAAAAATTTTTTTCCAAGCCCAACTCCTTCATAAATAAATCTCCTTTTTTGGAATGAAAATAAAAATTAAAACTAATAAAGTGAGACCAAATGTGAAAGTTTTTCCCCAGCTCTAACCAAAAAGGAGCACAGGGTCCAAGGTGGGTTTTATTAAAAACCACTTTTTCCCAAATCATACACACAATTCGTAAAACAAATCATGACCCTTTTTGGAGGAAGATGGGAAGGAAAGAGGAGAATGCCCTATGGTGTTGACCAGTAATGAGCTTCTCCATGGCCAATCTTAGTGATCACAGAGCAATGACAGTTTCCACCCCCTACGTGCCAGCTGGGTAGAGAAGTGCCAGCACCCTCCCCGCCCCCAAGGGGGAAAGCGCAGCTTGCCCAAGAGCCTGTTCCCTTCCCCAGCAGCATCTGGTCAGTGTGGAGGGAAAGCTTAAACTTCCCTCGAGCTAATGAGACCCAGGCTGGACCTGCCCCAGGCTTTTGGACCACAGCTCAGAGCTGTGGAAAAGAGCCAGGAAGTGGCCAAATTGTGGGCTCTATGGTGTCCAAAGCACAGCTGACAGTGAATGTAGTATAGTAATTATTGAATACAGGACTTAGAAAAATGTTTGATGATTTGACTTGGTGAGTGCTGAATCTCAATTCAGGAAAAATTTGACATCATTTGGCATAGGCTTATGTTACAGAAATATTGTGTCAATATAGTGCTTAAATATGAAGTATGTAAAAGTAAACAATCTATATGAAAGTATCATAACAGCTATTCTATTTCTCAATGTTATTCACTTTCATTTGTTATATAATAAATTGTTTTCAAACCCCCCCAAAACAAACAACACTTAATTTATAAAAAGCCCTGAAATTCCAGAACAATTATAGGCTATTTGCTATTTTAAAAAATCATATTCAAGTTTAAATGCCAATTTTATTATCTCTGATTTTTAAAAAGGTAAATAACGTAATTTCAGTATATTTACATAAATGACTGATTTTAAGAGAAAATCTACTGGAATTGTTGAAATTGTAAAAACAATGATTAAAAACTCCCCAAAGAAATGAAGTAGCAGAACTTCAGAAAAGTACAAAGTAAAAAGTCACACAATCCAGAAAACATAATCCACTTGATTTTTCATAGAATTTCATAAGATTTTGTTTATGAAGAGGAAAAACTGCTATTTTTTTGCATAAATGCTTTAGCTGCAGCTAGCATAAATTCTATTAAATTAAAATAGCATTTTGAAGACTTATGTGCAGAATATATTGGCAAGACAGGTAAATTTGTCCAGAAAAACAAGTTGCTTTTTAAAAGTAGTTTATTTTTACAGCAAGATAAGTGTGGAAATAGACATACATATATACAATTTGTCAAATATTTTAACATAATTAACAGGTAGTGGACTTCCTGCCATCTAGGGGAAGGGTGGGGACTAGGGGGGAAATTTTGTAACAGAAAGCTTTGTAAGGGTCATTGCTGAAGAATTACCTATACATATGTTTTGCAATTAAAACGCTTTAATAAAACAAAACAAAACAAAAACAAAACAAAAAACAAAACAAAACAAAACAAAAAAGTAGTTTATTTTTCCATATACATGCAATGATAGTTTTCAACATTCACCTTTGCAAAACCTTGTGTTGCAAATTTTTCTCCTTCCTTTGTTCCCTTCTCCCTTCCCAAGACAGCAAGCAACCTGATACAAGTTAAATATATGCAATATTTCTAAATATATTTCCATATTCATCATGCTGTATAAGAAAAATTAGATCAAAAGGGACAAAAAAAACACTAGAAAGAAAAAAAAAACCAAGCAAACAAATAAAAATAACAAGGTGAAAATACTATGATCCACATTCAGTTCCCATAGTTCTCTCTCTGGATATAGATGGCTCTTTCCATCACAAGTCTATTGGAATTGCCTTGAATCATCTTATTATTAAAAAGATCCAAATCCATCACAGTTGATCATCACATAATCTCGTTGTTGATGTGTACAAATGTTCTCTTGGCTCTACTCACTTCACTTAGCATCAGTTCATATAAAAGCTTTTGCAGCCTTTTCTGAAGTCAGCCTGCTCATCAATTCTTATAGACCAATAATATTCCATTACATTCATAAACAATAATCTAGCCATTCTCCAAATGATAGGCATCCATTTGATTTCCAGTTCCTTGCCATTACAAAAAGGGCGCCAGAAACATTTTTGCACATGTGGGTCAAAAGATGCCTTTAATTAGCAAAAATCTACTTTCTCAAAAACAATATAGGTGACATCAAGAAAAATACTAGCATCATATGAAGCTACTTACAGAAAACTTCATTCAAAAAGAGAAACTGCTACTTTCAGTTGCTGATATGATCAAAGCAATGTTTCTCAAATTATATGCAAAGCTGCTTTGAGTGGTCTACTTGCAAATAATAGAGTGGAAATGATAATTCTCTCTATATATTTGAAGACCTTTGCAATTAGCTCATTGAAAAACTAGACTTTTTAAATTTGTTACCTCAAGTAAATTAAAAGAACAGATCCAGTTAAAGATGCTCATTTCATAACATGTATTTGATATTTCATTGCAATAGTCATTGTGAATATCTGTTATTTTGCAAAGCTGTTAATGGCAATGCCACAACAAGAGAATTTTAAAAATATAATTGTCCACATCTAGATAAAGAACTGATGGACTTTGAATGCATATTAAAGCATACTATTTTCACTTATTTTATTTTTTTGTGTGTTTTTTTTTCTTTTGGTCTGTTTCTTCTTTCACAATTGTGACTAATAGAAATATGTTTTACATGATTGCACATATTTTACCATTTTACCATTTTAGGAAGAGAGGAGGGGAAAGAGGGAGAAAAATTTGAAACTTCAAAATTTTGTAAAACTGAATGCTAAAAAATTTATGAAAAATGGAAAAATTAAAATACTATAAAAATAAATGCATATTGTTTGAAAAATATAATTGGTCAAATTTCAAAATATGAAAACAATTATCTTTTTTTTTACTTTGGAAAACTGTATTGGACTTTATACTGACAGAATTCAGTTGAAGTCAGAACTAAAGGAAGACCCACTAGAAGTTGTTTAAAATGTGGCTCTTCTTACAACATAATACACCACATGCTTCACAGAAGATCATTAAATCCAGAAACCCAAGTGAGAAGTTACATAGTTTTTCAAGTTGTTTCAAAAGTAATCAGCTTTATCCAAATCTATTAAAAGGCAGACTGTAAATTTTGTAGGAATTGAAGGCAGAACATAGAACACTTTTATAATATTATGAAATACACTTTTTGTGCCAAAATATTTCCAATGGTATTTGAATTAAAAACAAAATCTCTAACTTTAAGACATAATAAATAAAATAAAGATAAATCAAATTTATTTTATGCCAAAAAATTTCTCCTGAAATTATTGTATTTGCTGGATGTAAAAAAAACCCAAGTCTTCTATATAAATCAGTGCAAGATCTTCAACTTTATACTCTGATCCAGAATTATAAAAATATATGCCTTTTAAATGAAATAGAATAAAGTAAAAAAAAATCCTGCTTATAAGTCATTTGATCAGTTTTCTGCAGTTATTCTCATTTTATTTTAAAGACTTGTATATTTCTAAATATAAACTGCTAAGGAATTTATTGACCGTGAGTAAATAGGAAACATTTGGTGTTATTCTATATGAATAAGAATAATTAATAGATTTGTGTAAGTGAAACAAGTTTTTGAACCTGAGTATATCAATTTATTAAGCTATATATGCCAATTACCAAACAAAGCTTACATTTTGACTATGAGTGAATGTGGTAGGTGAAAAATGACTCAGGAAACATAGGTTCAAATTTCTGATCATATCAATTTATTAGACAATGCAGATTATTAAGCAATTACCCAACAAATCAGGACCAGCAGCTTTCTTCAGTTTTAACAAAGGAATAAATAATTTAACAAAATGATGTAAATTTATAACAAATTCTTTGCATAAGACAGGGTTTTCTGTTCTAGCTATTATAAAAATATTGATCTCAGTTAATGGTTGTGAAAAGCAATATAGTTTATTAAGACAATATTTTAGAGAAACTTTGTGGCAAGAAAGAAGCCTTATGCTAGTCAACTCTTTGAGGTTTTGTCTTTTAGATGAAGAGGAACTTTAAGAGAAATACCTCAGATGCCCCTCCCTTTCCCCTTTTATTCTCCTGCTACTCCATGCTTAGACAAACAGCTGAAAATGTAGCCACAGGTTATCTGGACGCAAACATCTGTGAGCTTGCTCCCCCCTGGGGCCTCTGTAGTAACGGCCCCCCTTCCCTGCCTGTGTTTATCCAGTCAAGAGAGTGGGAGGCTGGACAGTCCCTACTTTAAGTTTCCATCCTGTTTTTGCCAGCTGTGTTGGAGGTGTTAGGGGAAGCAGTGTTCCAGCTGTTATCAGAGCCAGTTCAAGAAAGGTGGGGGGTGGGAGAGAGGTGGTGCAGGGGTAGGGGATGGGAGAGGGAAGGCAAGGCAAGGACGGCATCCATTCTTAGGGGGAGTTCAAAGCAGCTCGTAGACTTTTTCCTGCTATTGTTGATCTCCCCAGCTTATGGCCACCTTCACTACAGGATCCCATTCTGCAAACTGCAAAGCTATCTCAAGATGCTGGACCTAGGAACTCCGGCTACCATTTATTGCTCAGAAAGTGCTGAGGGTGGAGGAGGGAGGTGGGGGCAAGCATCTTATTAAGTACTTACACTGGGCCAGGCACTGTGTTAAGCACTTTACAAATATTTTCTCATTTGATCCTGATAAAAATCAGGGAAGGTGGGTGCTATTATTATTATTCCCATTTTATTGTTGAGAAAACAGGTTAAGCCTAGAGATGATTTCAGAGAGGCTTGGAGAGACTTACATGAACTGATGCTGAGTGAAATGAGCGGAAGCAGGGGCTCATTGTACACAGCAACAGATTATATGATGATCAATTCTGATGGACATGGTTCTCTTCAACAGAGAGATGATTCAAGCCAGTTTCAGTAGACTTGTGATGGAGAGAGCATCTGCACTCAGAGAGGACCATGGGAACTGAGGGTAGATCATAACATAGTATTTTCATCTTTTTTTGTTGTTTGCTTGAACTTTGTTTTCTTTCTCATTTTTTCTTTTTTGATCTGATTTTTTCTTGTGCAGCATAATAATTGTGGGAAAATGTATGGAGGAATTGCATATGTTCAACATATATTGGATTAGTTGTCATCTAAGGGAAGGGGTAAGAGAAAGGAAGGGAGAAAAAAAATTGGAACACAAGGTTTTGCAAAAGTGAATGTTGAAAATATCTATGCATGTGTTTTGAAAATAAAAAGCTTTATAAATTGTTTTTTAAAGTGATTTTCCTTGAATCCCAGAGCTAGGAATGTTTGAGGTTGAATTTTTTTTTTATTAAAGCCTTTTTATTTGCATAACATATGTATGGGTAGTTCTTTAACATTGACCCTTACAAAGCTTTCTGTTACAAATTTTCCCCCCCTAGGTCCCCTCCCCTCCCCTCAATGGCAGGAAGTCCACTACCTGTTAATTATGTTAAAATACTTGACAAGTCGAATATATGTATACATATTTCCACACTTATCTTGCTGTGCAAGAAAAATCGTATCTACACGAAAAAAAATCAGAGAAAGGAAACACAATGCAAGCAAACATCAATAGAGAGCATGAAAATATTATGTTGCGGTCCGCATTTCATATCTCTCTCTGGGTATATATGGCTTTCTTTACTGAACAATTGGAACTGGTTTGAAGCATTTCATTGTTGAAGAGAGCCATGTCCATCAGAATTGATCGTCATATAATATTGTTGTTGCTGTATATAATGATCTCCTGGTTCTGCTCATTTCACTCAGCATCAGTTCATGCAAGTCTCTCCAGGCCTCTCTGAAATCATCCTGCTGGTCGTTTCTTATAGAACAATAATATTCCATAACATTCATATACCACAATTTATTGAGGTTGAATTTTAATTCACTTCTTCTTGACTCCAATATTCTTCCCACTGTGCCACCTAGCTATCATTTACCCAATACTCTTTCCCCAGAGGATCAGTCCTTGAAGATTACTATCTCAATAGGGAATCATCCCATTAAAAATTTTTCCCCTTGGGAGACATGCCAAGTATAGCATGGCAAGAAGAACAGGGACAATATCAATAACACTAAATACTGATACTACTAGCTGACATTTACATCATGCTTTAAGATTAACAAAGCACTTTATCTTATTTTTTTTTAATTTTACTTGATCCTCACAACAACCTTCTCAGGAAGATGACATTATTCTCCATTTAAAAATAAGAAGTTAACTTTCCCAGATGGTAAGCATCTGCGATGGAATTCAAATACAAATCTTCTTAAAATAGATGAACTTGGAATATTAAAATTGGAGTCATAGAATCTGAGTTTAAATCTTGGTTCTTCTACTTCCTATTGGTAAAATGAAAGGGTTGGACCCTTTCCACAGAAGACTATGCTACTCTGCTCCTGTGACTTCACATCCATGTTGAGTTGCTTTGAAGCCTTCCCTGCACCTCTAAAATCTCTCCAGAGAAGAGCTCTTGGGGACTACTTCTACCCCTGCCATGCTCTGTGCCCTTAGTAGTCCCTTTTCCTGTGTTGCCTCAGATTATTCTGCCCAAGGGGTTAGCTCAGCAACCTGGCAGAACCACAGCATCAAACTGGGAGAGACCTTAGAACATGGAATGTCAGAGCTGGAAGGGGCCTTAGAACATGGACTATCAGATCTAAGGAGGGGCCTTACAGGATGGAATGTCAGAGCTGGAAGGGGCCTTAGAACATGGATTATCAGAACTAGGAGGGGCCTTAAAGCATGAAATGTCAGAGCTGGGAGGGACCTCAAAACATGGACTATCAGAGCCAGAAGGGGCCTTAGAACATGGAATATCAAAGCTAGAAGGGATCTTGGAACATGGAATATCAGAGCTAGAAGGGGACTTAGAACATGGAATATCAGAGCTGGGAGGGGCCTTAGATTACAGGATTTCATATTTGAAAGGGTCCTTAAACATCATGTTCAAATTTCTTACTTGATTATTAGGACTCTGACAGATGGAAATGAGGAAATTATTCCAGGAGGATACACTGAGAGCAAAGACTTGAAGATAGGAAAATTAAGGGGGAAGCACAGGTGTGAGTGTGTGTCTGGGAATGGTAGATTCAGCTTGGTTGGAGTGTAGAGTGTGTGAAAGGGAATAGTGGGAAATAAGACTAGGGAGGTAGGGCCATAAGGTTAAAGAGAGCCCAGCATGCCAGATTGAGAATTTTATGCATTTGCCTAAATTCCGGGGCTGCTGATTACTTTCATCTTCATTTCCTTTAACCTCTTCATCCAGAGTTTACACTTCTGAGAATTACTTCATTTCCTTAAAGCTCAAACATACTCATTTTATTCTCACACAACAGTTTTTCCTCTTCAAAAGATAGGTTGCATAAAGCAATAACGAAGCACATCAGGGGAGCATCTTGTGATTTATTCATAGAAAAAAGAGTTTCTTTAGTTAAGATAGCTCACCAAAAAATGCCTGCTTCCAAAAACTGTTTGTTTTCTGTCGGCTTCCTTTCATAGAAAGCTAAAGGGCCCTCATGAGTCCCTGATCCTTTGGGGATGGGCTTTCTCAACTAAACACCAATGAATACAGTAAAGGGTCCCTGCTTCATGGGCCTCGAGGAGTACCCATTTGGACTGGCTGTTAAGTTGAAGGTCTTGGTCATTTTGTGGAAAAGATATAAGCCCTTGCTTATCTTTAATAAAATCTTTAATTATCTCAAACTCTGAACCCTGAAAAGGGAGAAAAGCCTTATGCAAAGCATAGCTGCCTATTTAAGTGATTAGAAAATGTTATGAATGATGAAAAGGTATGCTTTTATGTAGATTGGTCAATTTTGCTCTGTCTCCCAGCTCAGGCCATATCTCAATGCTGAACATTAACTGATTCCTAACCTTAAATATGGACTAACCTAACCCTGACCCCCACCTAAGCCTTTAACCTCAGCCGAAAAGAATTGGAAACTAAAGGAGTCCCTGTAAATAGGAGAATGGGTAAAAAAAAATTATGGCAGATGAATGTAGTAGAATACTTTGGAAATGATAAAAGGGATGGTTTCTGAGAAGACTCATATGAACTGATACAAAGTAAAGTGGATAGAATCAGGAAGACAATTTATACCAAAACAAATACATTGTAAAGACAAATAACTTTGAAAGAGGGGCGCTTAATAACACAATGATAAATAGGGATTCTAGAGAACTGATGATGAGACACATAACCTGACAGAGTTGATGGATTCAGTTTGCAGTGACACATAATTTTTTAACATCACAATGAAGGAATGTGTTTTTCTTAACTATTTGACTTGTTTATTACAGGGTTTGCTTGTTTTTTCCCTTCTCAATGTTGAAAGAGGCAAGAGGGAGAGAAAAAATATATGTGTACATATCTTTGTTCATTGAAAATAAAATTTAATTAAAAAACCTTCAACTACAGTTTGAGTCATGAACCCATCTATTCATTTTACAATGCTTATCACTAAGCCCAAGAAATACCAGAAAGGAATATGGATGGTTCAGTATAGACCCTTCCTATCCCATCCTTCTAATGCTAGAGAGACAATTTAATACTGCTTCCTTCATTCCTGCCAAAATCCCCAGCTAAGATTTATAGAACATTTTAATGTTTACAAATTTTTTGCAGATATCTCAGTTGAGCTTCATGTCAACCCTGTGAAGTACTGCAAGTGTTATTATTCTGCTTTTACAAATGAAGAAATTGAGACTTAGAGAGTTGACTTGTTTATGACCACAAACTGAAAAAAAAAATAGAAGAAGGGGTTTAAACCCAAGCATTCCTGAGTCCAAACCTAGCATTTTCTTTATAGTGGTGCAGTCTCTAGGCACTGGTCTGCTGCTACAGACCTTATTGTGTTAAAGTATTGGCAGGAAGGAGCCTCCTTGGGGATGAAGACCTTATTTAGAAACCTTTCTTTGTTTCTTAACAGGAAGAATTGGGTTCAACTGAGATATTTCCCATACCTCAGAACAGCATCATGTCTAGATTATCTTGACAGAAAAAAGAATATTAAACCTCCCTTTCTCTTTTTCTCTCCCATTTCAATTCTTATGTATTTGGACACTTGGGATAGTAGGTATAATTTTGTGTATGTTTTTCTGTGCCCTCAACTTTGTGCACCTAAGAAAAGGACTTCACTTGCCTCATCCTTGTTATGACTGCTTTAAAGCCTAGAATTTGATCTCTGGTTCCTTGTTATTGTTTGGAGGACCATGATGTCTTGAAGGAGATAGCATGACTTGCAAGTGAGTTGGATTTAAGTGAGGCAGTGCTGTGCAAAGTCACCAGCCTCAAAACTCTGAAGCCATCTTGCCAGAGGCAAGACACAGGTCAGGATGACTGGAGATGGCTCTGGATTCAGTGGGAGACTGTGGCCTTTTAAAGTTAAGGTCCATCCCAGGTGTCAGGCTGAGACAACACTCATTCAGAAATTAAAGATAGATAAGAAATGAGGCAAAAAAAAAGTCTTTTACCTTAAAAAAAATAATTTTGGGAAAAGACTCTCAGGAGTTTTGGCCAAAAACTACTCTAAGGAGGCAGAGGTTGCTTTTTAGTCTAAAAAGCAACCTCTGCCTCCTTAGAGTCAAACACCATAGTCTCTTCACTTGGCAAGGGGCTTTCTCTTTACCTAGTGATCCCTGTATCTCCAAAAGATTTGTGGTCTGGCAGATAAGAGTGATGAGCCTGGAATCAGTAAGACTCATCTTCCTGAGTTCAAATCTGACCTCAGACACTTCCTAGCTGGATGACCCTTAAATCTGTTTGCCCCAGTTTCCTCATCTGTTAAATGATCTGGAGAAAGAAATGGGAAACCACTTCTTGGTCTTTGCCAATAAAACTCCCAAAGGCTTCATGAAGAGTTAGACATGACTGATGTCTCTTCCTTTGTTTTAGAAGAGGACCAATGATTTCTTGACTTTCCCATTAATTAGATTTGTGAAGCAAAATTATACAAAGTTGTTGATCCCACTCTTTCTTCCAGAGTCATGGAATTCCAACAGTGAAACAAAAATCAAGATGATGGGCAATTGGACTGGGATGCAGTGGGATGGCATCTTTGAAGTCTGATCAAACTCCCCACAGCACCTGCTTCATGGCTGTCGGATCAACTTGCTTTCATCTGTTTAATTCACCAAGGGAAGTCTTCATGTGCTTGGAGTAGGCATTCCCCTAACTCACACATGTTTTGAGGCCCATGGTTATCCCTAACCTAGTTTAGCCTGTTTGGGTGGGGTCACTGTACATGCTGCAGCTTCCTGGAGCCACAGGTGAGAGTTGGGAAAGGTGGACCCCAAAAATGGATGAGTAGCCCTGAAAAGGGCTGGGCAAGTTGTCATACCAGAGATGCTGGTTTCCCCAGAACATCCCAAACAATAATAAAAGAAGAAAATACGGAGATACTCATAACAATGGAGATCATAAGGCAGAATGTAAGTCCTAGGAGAAATACAAACAAAGGGTTGTGGAAACCCAGAGAGGGAGAAAGCAGCATTATATCAGGAACAGTCCTAGATACAGTTAGAGGACTTGACTTACTTCTGGTGTAATGTATTTGTAAAAAGCTTTGCAAATCTTAAAGTGCTATAAAAGCATTAGTCATCATCCTCACCCTCATTGTTATTATCATCATCATCTTCATTAATATTATCTTGTGACTGAACACAAGTCACAGGGTTGTTACAAAGATCAAATGATTCTATCTGATCAATTCTCAGCTATCAGCTTCATTTATTCATTCAATAAACATTTAAGGAGTGCTTACTAAAATACAGATCACATTGCTTATTTGCTTTGGGGAGATTAAAGAGGAAGAAGTCACAGCTGGGGCTCAATAAATCCTTATGGGATAAGCCTCAGTTTTCTTATCTGCAAAATGGAGGAAGGAGAACTAGACCAGCGTACTAAATTGTGAATATTTCCTCTCTCTAAAATGATTCAATCTGATCAACTCTCAGCTATCTGGGAACGGACCATTATTCATTCATTCAATAAACATTTAAGGAGTGCCTACTAAAACACAAAGCTCGGTGCTCATTTGCTTTGGGGAGATTAAAGAGGTAGAAGACACAGCCCCTGAAATTTATCCTCTGCCAAGGGAAAGAAGGTATGATTATACATATGAGGACAGAAACACAAACAAAAGGTGGTCGTGCAGGGGAGGAGATGTAGATACGATATAGACGCGAAGAGAGACCTAAGTTTAGAACTGGACAGCTTGACTTTGCTGTTGCTTCCTTCTGGAGATAACGTAGTGTAAAGACACTAAACCAACCTTCCTAGTCCTAGATTCCAGGGCCCCACAGCCCTGGGCCGGGACAGAGGAAGCTGCTCCCCTCCCTCAGCCTCTTGGCTCGCAGACTCTGGACTCCTGTTAGCGGCCAGTCCTGCCCCCAACAAGTAAGGATTTGGGGGCGAGCTCGGAGGGAACAAAGAAGCCAGGGGAGTGGGGAGGGGAGACCAGGAGGGGGGCAAACCGCCCCTGGCCCAACCGAAACGACATTCCTCTCACCCTCGAAGCACCCCCCCGGCTCAGGAAAGGACCGAAGAGTAAAAAAAAAAAGCCGGGACAAAGGGCGGACGTGATGCTGAGCATGTGTGTACTTATCTCCACTCTGCACTCGGCCGACAGAAGGACACCGCCTGCCCCTCTCTCTCTGGCAAAGCCGGAAACTCTCATCTCCGCTGAGGTCTTTCCTGTCTTGACTTAACCTTCAAGCTGTGGTTTGCTCTGCTAGAAGGAGTTAGGGGAGTGGGGTGACGGAGGGGCACAGAACTAAGCCCCCTACCTGGCCCCTGCTCTCCCCCCCCCCCGACTCATTATTGGCTAAGTACAGCCAGAGGTAGGCAGAAGCCTCGGGACTCCGTCCCCTCGGGAGAGTGCAATGAACTTGACATATACCACATGGTCCTCACGACTGACCCGCCTGTTCCCCCATTTCTAGATTTGTGAGAGCTTTATCAGGTTGACAAATCCCACACGGGTTACTGGTACTAAGGGAAAGGAGTGCAGAAAGGACCGGCTCCCCCCCACCCCACCCCACCCCGCCCCCATGAGTTTCTTTTTCTTTCTTTCTTTCTTTCTTTCTTTCTTTCTTTCTTTCTTTCTTT
>JAJPUD010031050.1:0-12773 GCA_023553655.1 Myrmecobius fasciatus | reverse complement strand
ACATGTAAATCCATCTGGTCCTGGGGATTTTTTCTTAGGGAGTTGATTAATGACTTGTTCTATTTCTTTTTCTGAAATGGGACTATTTAAGTAATTTATTTCCTCTTCTGTTAATCTGGGCAATCTATATTTTTGTAGATATTCCTCCATTTCACTTAGGTTATCAAATTTATTGGCATACAGTTGGGCAAAGTAACTCCTGATTATTGCTCTAATTTCCTCTTCATTGGTGGAAAGTTCTCCCTTTTCATTTTTGAGACTAACAATTTGATTTTCCTCTTTCCTTTTTCTAATTAAATTAACTAGAGGTTTATCTATTTTGTTGGTTTTTTCATAAAACCAACTTTTAGTTTTATTTATTAATTCAATAGTTTTTTTACTTTCAATTTTACTAATCTCTCCTTTTATTTTTAGGATTTCCAGTTTGGTATTTGATTGGGGGTTTTTAATTTGTTCTTTCTCTAGCTTTTTTAGTTGCAAGCCCAATTCATTGATTTTCTCTTTTTCTATTTTATGCAAATAAGCATCTAGAGATATAAAATTTCCCCTTATTACCGCTTTGGCTGTATCCCACAAATTTTGGTATGTGGTCTCATTATTGTCATTCTCTTGAATGAAATTAGTAATTGTGTCTGTAATTTGCTGTTTCACCCATTCATTCTTTAGGATAAAATTATTTAGTTTCCAATTGGTTTTTGGTCTATTTTCTGCTGGCCTTATATTGCATGTGATTTTTATTCCGTCATGATCTGAAAAAAATGCATTTATTATTTCTGCCTTCCTGCTTTTGATTTTGAGGTTTTTGTGTCCTAACACATGGTCAATTTTTGTATAAGTTCCATGGACTGCTGAGAAAAAAGTAAACTCCTTTCTGTCTCCATTTAATTTCCTCCAAAGATCTATCATACCTAACTTTTCTAACATTTTGTTTACCTCCTTAACTTCTTTCTTATTTATTTTGTGGTTTGATTTATCAAGTTCTGAGAGAGGGAGGTTGAGATCCCCCACTATTATAGTTTTGCTGTCTATTTCTTCTTGCATCTCTCTGAACCTTTCCTCTAGGAATTTCCATGCTATACCACTTGGTGCATATATGTTTAGTATTGATATTGCTTCATCATCTATGGTACCCTTTAGGAAGATATAATTTCCTTCTTTGTCTCTTTTAATTAAGTCTATCTTTGCTTTTACTTGGTCTGAGATCAGGATTGCTACCCCTGCTTTTTTTTGTTCACCTGAAGCATAATAGATTCTGCTCCAGCCTTTTACCTTCACCCTGTATGTATCTCTATGTTTTAGATGTGTTTCTTGTATACAACATATTGTTGGATTCTGGTTTTTAATCCAGTCTGCTATCTGCTTCTGCTTTAAGGGAGAGTTCATTCCATTCACATTCATAGTTAAAATAACTAATTCTGTATTTCCTGCCATCTTATTTACCTTAGCTTATGCTTTTCTCTTTCTTATCCCCTTTCCCTCCTCCCTACTATTTTGCTTTTGAAAACCACTTCCCTTAAACAATCCTTCCCCTTTAGAGCCCCACCCACCCCTTTTTTCCCCCCTTTCCCTCCAGTTTCCTTATAAGTACGTCTATTATTCCCTCTGAGCCAAATCTGATGAGATGGAGATTAACCCAATTCTCATTCCCCTCCCTTTTCTCCCCTCAATCATTATAGGTTTTCTTTGCCTCTACATGTGATGTAATTTCCCTTATTTTACCTCCTTTTCCTCTTCTTCCAGTGTTATCCCTTTTCTACCTCTAACTTCTTTTTCAGTTTATCATATCATAAGATTCATAAAATCATAATAAACATATAATAATAATCATAAAGTCACAGTAATCATATGATAATAATCATAAAATCACAGTAATCATATCTATAGATAATATTTAAAACCAAAGGAGATGATGAGATAGTTAAAAAAGAAAATATAGGAGAATAGAAGAGGCTCTTTGACAGAAGCAAGAAAGCCCAAAATTAGAGTATGCATTGGATAATAAAATAGTAAAAGAGATCAAGGATTCACCAAACAATTAAGAAGTAAACCAAGAAAGAATAGGTCAGGAAGACCTACAGAGGAGAGAGTGTCTAGGACACTTCAAGAAAGATAAAGGACATCTTATCTGGCAATAAAGAGATCTCTGGTGACTTTGAGCAGAGCAGTTTTAACTGAGCATTGAAATTCAAAGCCATTTTGTAAAGTTGAGGCGGAAATGAGTAGAGAGAAAATAGAGGCAAAAAAAAAATCAAAGTATTTTTTGAGGAGCTAGACTGAAAAAAAGGAAAAGAAGAAGAGGGAACATAAGACAGATGCTCTCCAGTTTTTCAGTAAAATAATAAGCAAAGTCTTCATATGAGAAAAGGGAGGGAGGAGAAGAGGAGAGTTTGAGGAAGAAAAGGCTTAGAATAACTTCCATAGAGTGAGAGAGAGAGAATCAGTTAAGGAGCAAGAGAAGGACTGCCTTGCTTTAATGAAGGCTAGATTGAGGTTGGATAACATGAATTTGTAATGTGCTTAGTCAGTATAATTAATGACATTTCCTCAAGCTTCATTCAGTTGCTAGGAGTGGAGGAGGGAGATGATGGGATTAATATACATCAGGTTTAGAAAAAAGAATAACTATGGTAGGACAAGGGGGCAGGGAATCCCAGATCAACTGAAATGAGCTCATTGTACTAGAAGTATGATTTTGATGGTTTTTTCAAAGTTCATTTATTTGGAATTTGCTCACATTAAAAAGTCATCTGACACTTTTCTGCTTACAAAACCTTATGAAATTTTTTATGGTTTATCCCAATGAATATATCTTTTTATCAGAAGAGCCAAGTTGTCATTAGCAAAAATAAATATCATAATTTTAAATGTAACAATATTTTTCTTTTTATACAATGGTGGCCCTCCTTACCTAACATGAGTAAGATATATGCTTTGAATAATATTTCTAGTATTGGTTGGAGATACCACCATATATCATAAGTTAATTATAGTTATAGATAATAGAACATATACTTTAGAGATTTTATATAACTATATTTTATGTAACTATTTGGGTTAAAGTTTAGTTCTGATCATGATGTTAATGTTTGTTGACTGACTTTTTAGCATACTCTAAATTTCATAAAAATGAGTACTTTCTGGAGCTTCCTAGGCAATGGTCAACAGAAAGTTCAATAGAAAGGCTGGTAGGTGGCACTTCACTAAATAAATATTTAGAGTTTTGAGAGACTGAAGGTATATGTGATAGGGACTGTCAAAACGTATGAACTACCTTGGGGAATTTCTAGCTCATTACAAACTAATAAATAAAAATAAAGATTCATGTATAAAAAAAGTAAAATTCAAAACAATAACCCTAAAGTTATTTAGACATACAACTATTCTTGAAAAGGTGATGGAAATGGAGTATCAATTGATAACTATCCTTGGTTTTCTCATACAGTCAACAAAAAGGAAGAGCTAAGCTGATATGTCTACTGCTTTGTAAAAGGAGGAAAGTAAGATGCTTACAAAAAGACTTTTCAAATCAACAGGAAAGGAAAAAATGGAAAGTGAGAAAGTAAGAAGCCTGTGTAAGATAATTAGCTGAGGGTTTTAGTGGGTTGCATACTCCATAAGAGTCAGTAGTATGATAAGACAGTCAAAACCCCTGTGATCATAAGTCTCATTGGAAGGATCAAGGTGATGATAATCTGTACTACTCTGTCCTAAACAGACCATGTCTGGAGTACTGTGGGTGACACAGTTCTGAAAGGACATTGATAAGGTGGAAAGATTCCTGAAGAGGACAACCAAAGTACTGAAGGACTTGAGACTATCTTTGTATGAAGACTGGTTAAAACTAAAAAAAAGACAGATTGCAAGATTCTGAAAAGAAATTTGATGCTGAAGTATTGAAAACATCACTCGATTCTGAGTTTTAAAAAATTCTTTTCAAGTCAACAAGCACTTATCAAATGTCTACTTTGTGCTTTTGGACAACACTATGCTAAGAATCTAGGGAAACAAAAAAATAGCAAAAAGACAGTGTTTGCCTTCAAAGAGCTTCTAGTAGGGAGATAATGTGTAAGCAAGTGTGTACAAACAAAAAAATACATAGGATAAATTGGAGATAATGCTAGAGTGTAGGAACTGGCATTAATGGGAGATTAAGAAAGAATCCTTATAGAAACTGATATTCTTGGGGATATTTGAAGGAAGCTAGAAGATAGATATAAAGAGGAAGAAAATTTCAGGTATTGAGGAATTGCCAGTGAAAATATAGTATCTGGGGATGGATTGCCCTGTCTGAGAAAGAGCAAAGTAGCTTGTGGTCCAGTATGTGGAGGTGTATACATATAAGAAGACTTGAGAGGTAAGAGGTCAAGTGCTAAAGGCTTTAAAGCCAAATATTTGCCCGGAAAAGCGAGCAAAGGAATGAGTAAGTGGCTGAAGAAGGGGCAATGAGAAGTATTTTTGTTTCTTTTTATTGTTTGTATTTGTTAGTATTGTTATTTTCCTCCATCTCTTCCTCCCTTTTTCTCCTCCTCTTCCTCCACCTCTTCTTCCTCCTCCTCCTTCTTCTTGTTCTCCTTGTTCTCTTTCTTCTTTTAATTATATATTGAGGGTATCTGATCACATTTGTAGGTAAATGGAAGGAGCCAGTGGTGAGGGAGAGGTTGTAAGTGACTAACATCAATGCATAGTGGAAATAGGTCTTAGAGGGAGATGCGAGGAAATAGATACCATGAGGTACAGGGATATTTCATCAGTGATTAGAGGAAAGAGGGAGAGAGGGCAAAAGAGTGATATTATTGATCAATTATAAGGAATGGAAAAGAAAAAATGATGGGCATCCTTGTTTTTTTTTTCAGTGTAAGTGCTTTTGTTTTGTTTTGTTTTTGGTTGTCACATCACAATGCTAACTCATATTGACTTTGAAGTCCCTTAAAATGTCATTGCCTGTTAATTAATCTTTAGGTGATGAGCCTCTCTGTAGTTACCTTGGTTAGAACAAAAAAACACAAAATCATCATGGGCAATAAGACCTGCCAAAATTTGTGTTATATAACTTTTGAGATAAGCTTTGTCAGTCAGTCAAGAAACATTTATTAAGCTTCTACTGTGTACTAGACATTGAGCTAAGTACTGGCCATAAAAAGAAAGAAAAATAGTTCCTGACTTCAAGGAGTTCTAATTGTATCTGACAAGATTCAGTATTAAAATGAAAATAATCAGATTGATTCTGTATCACCTTTTAGTTGATTCTATTTACAACTAATGATATTTTTATGGTAACTGCCTAATTCTCAGATTTGTGTCTCTGAATTTAGTTCAGAAATTCAGATGACTTTGTAATGAGTTAAGTTTAGAAAATCATTACTACTAATCAATGTCCTATTTTTGGAAGGAAATATGTTATTCTTCCAGCATAAGGGGTAGACACAGGGAGTCTGGTTTAGTTTCTTTGTACTACCAAGCTTTATGTTAAGGATGCTTGGTTTGTTTTCCAAAGAAGCCTTTCTCTAACCTTGCAGGTGGACTCAAGCAATGAGTTTTTGTTAGCTCCTCATTTCCAGTTTCTAATCAATCATATTGTCCTCCACTCCTCTGCTCCAAAACCAATCATATTGATTTCCCACTTCATGATGTTGAATTCTTGTATCAAGCATGATTTGTTTTCCATCTACAAAGTCCTGTTCTTTGTTCTGCACTCCATAAAAATCTCAAAAAGAAAACTATCCTCCTCATATAGGATCTCAGCCCTGCTTAGAAAGCTGAGGTCCTAGTTATTGGTAAATTTGTTTTTACTAATATATTAACTATAGAATTTTGTACCTTACATTACCTTAATTTTAGTTTATAAAATGAATAGAAAAGTAATGAATAATACAATTAAGAGAAAAGTTTGAAATAAATGATTGAGATTCTGGAGGAGCTACTATAATGGTCTTTCTCAATTCTGGTTCACTGGCTTTCAAACTTTGGCAGACATGCCTCATTGGTCTCCAACTGTAGGTTTAGCTTGCTCCATTGTCTTTGACAAATATTGTCAACCAAAGATGAGTGAAAGAATAAGGAGGTACATAGATCTGTCATTAGGACCCTACTAGTCAGTCTGCTTGATCTTAGAATTTCTATTTCTCAGGGTTTGAATTCTTTTTTCTTTTTAATAGGCCATTTCAGAGAAAAAATGACTGTTCATCATAGGAGAGTGATTATTTAGACCAAGTATAACATGGCATACTGAATCAGACCAATAATCCGTTCAATTCAGTATTATTTCTTGACATGAAAGGACATTGATGGGAAAGAATGGCAGTTGCTTCCCATGGCATTGTTTCCAAAAATGAAGGCATTACCATATAAACCTAATACCTTTGTGTAAATGAATAATTAAGGAAAAGTACTACATAAGAATATTTCCTCCCCTGCAACTCTGGAGCAAATCTGATTTTAAATATAAACTAAGTAGCCCAGTATCTATATGCATAATTTTAGAAGTTCTGGGAAGGTTCTGCAGTCCTGTTCTGCAATCTCCAAATATTTCTCTTATACTCACTATTTGACAAAAATCTGCTGGGAAAATTGGAAACTAGTATGGAAAAAATTAGGGCTCGACTCATACCTGACACCATACCAAGATAAGATCTAAATGTGTTCATGATTTAGACATAAAGAGTGATATTAAAAGCAAATTAGAAGACCATAGTATAGTTTTACCTCTCAGATCTGTGGAAAAGGAAGGAATTTGTGTCCAAAGAAGAACTGGAACTCTTAATTGAACACCAGATAAATAATTTTGATTATATTAAGTTAAAAAGTTTTTGTACAACCAAAACTAATGCAGACAAGATCAGAAGAGAAGCAATGAATTGGGAGATAATTTTTACATTTAAGGGTTCTGATAAAGGCTTCATTTCTAAAATATATAGAGAATTGACTCCAATTTATAGGAATTCAAACCATTCTCCAATTGATAAATGGTCAAAGAATATGAAGACAATTTTCAAATGAAGAAATTAAAACTTTCTAATCATATGAAAAGGTGCTCTAAATAATTGTTCATTAGAGAAATGCAAATTAAGACAACTCTGAGATACCACTACACACCTGTCAGATTGGCTAAGATGACAGGAGAAAATACAAGGACAGATGTTGGAGGGGATGTGGGAAAACTGGGATACTGATACATTGTTGGTGGAACTGGGATACTGATACATTGTTGGTGGAACTGTGAACAGATCCAACCATTCTAGAGAGTAATTTGGAACTATGTTCAAAAAGTTATCAAACTGTGCATACCCTTTGACCCAGTCTCAAAGAGATCTTAAAGGAAGGAAAGGGACCCACATGTGCAAGAATGTTTGTGGCAGCCCTTTTTGTAGTGGCTAGAAACTGGAAACTGAATGGATGCCCATCAATTGGAAAATGGCTGAATAAATTATGGTATATGAATGTTATGGAATATTATTGCTCTGTAAGAAACGACCAGCAGGACGATTTCAGAGAGGCCTGGAGAGACTTGCATGAACTGATGCTGAGTGAAAGTGAGCAGAACCAGATCATAGTACATGGCAACAACAATATTATGCAACAATCAATTCGATGAGTATGACTCTTCAACAATGAGGTGACTGATGCCAGTTCCAATGATCTTGTGATGAAGAGAGCCATCTATACCCAGAGAGAGGACTGTGGGAACCGAATGTGGATCACAACATAACACTTTCACTCTTTTTTTTTGGTTGTTGTTTGCTTGCGTTTTGTTTTCTTACTCATTTACTTTCTTTTTTTTTTTTTGATCTGATTTTTCTTGTGCAGCAAGAGAATTGTATAAGTATGTTTACACACATATATTGGATTTAACATATATTTTAAAATGTTTAACATATATTGGATTGTTTGCCATCTAGGGGAGGGGTGGGGGGAAGGAGGAGAAAATCTGAAACACAAGGCTATGCAAGGGTCAATGTTGTCAAATTATCCATGCATATGTTTTGAAAATAAAAAGCTTTATTAAAAAGTATCTCTCTTATAAGTCTGCTGCTGATACTTGAAATTTCAACATTATAGATTCATTCCTTTTAGTTATGAAGTTGCCCCTGAGGAGATGTAAATATCCCTGAAAAGGATAATATTCTTTATTTTTAATCATTAATTTCTTATTGTAAACTAAATCTAGACCTTTCCCCAAATATAAAGTAAGAAGAGGTCTAGACAGGAAAAGGATCAGAGAAAAGGGAAGGTGGATTTAGAGCATAGAATATTGCCTACAAAATACATTCTCAATTTGGGTTGAGCACCATGGGGCTCTGATAAATTTGGAAGAGTATGAGAAGGCTGAGCTCTTGGATAAGGGAGAGTACCTATGGGTATAGTTAGATAACTCATTTATCTAGCACTATACTGGATCTTTTTTAGAAGTTAGGGACTAAAATATAAGGCCCCAAATAGAGTTATTTGAAGTCTGAGATATCCTTTATTATACTTTTTTTTGTGAGTGCTATGTTTTATAATGCTATGTTAGATTATAATTGTCTGTTTCTTGTCCCCCTATTCTAATGTAAGCTTTATGACAGCACGATTTATTGAATCTGACATGATGCACTACACATAGTAAATTGCTTAATTTCTTTTAAATGTTTTATTGAGATATATTTTAAAACATCACTGTTGTTATTGTTCAGTCATATCAGGCTTGTCTGACTCTTGGGATTTTTTTGGCAAGAACACTGGAGTGGTTTGCCATTTCCTTCTCCCACTCATTTTATAGATAAGGAAACTGAGGCAAACAGGGTTAAGAGACTTCTCTACTTCTATAGATACAGCTAGTTGTATCAGACCAGATTTGAACTCAGGAAGATGAGCCTTCCTAGGTCCAGGTCCTATATTCCATCCACTGTTACCACCTCACTTCCACTAGTCATTAATACTTTTCAATCACTCTCCATGTGAAGCTGGCTGTGTGATTATTTGGAGCTCTTTGTACACTTTTCCTCATTGTTTAGATTAACATACTAAACAAAAGATGTTTCTTTAATTTCAGTTTACAATACTTGTCTCCTGCCTTTTCTTTCTTTCTGTTTCCTGGACATCATTCTGTTTTCTAAGATTATTTTCCCATGTATCCCTCTGTCAGGGTCTCACAGCTTCTGACTAAGCACATTTGAATGACAATGAAGTTAGAAAAGTACTATCAAAGAATATTAATCCCTGGCCTTGTGACCCAGTGTCGTCATCACCCGTGTATCATTTTGTGTTCTGAGCGCTCAAGATCTCAGGCAGCTTGTAGCATGGCTTGTATATGAAATTATCCCTATGAAATTATACAAATAAGCAAAACACAGTGGCACACCAGCAAAGCCATGTAGGAACACAAGGGCCTTGGAACCATACCGCTTTATCACTAACAAATGCTAGCTCCCTTTGCTTCCTTCTCAAGTAGTCCATTTTGAAACTTCGTTGTGACAGTGGATCCAAATAAACACCAGTCTAGAGGATCTTTTTATATCTATGACTTGTAAGTGCTGCTCAGTGAGAGAAAGGCGAAGGCAATCCTCAGCACTAGTCCTCACATTTGCGTGCTCATCCCACTTAGCTGTTTTGGTTTCTTTGATATGACAACACTGTTACTTCTGGTTCTTAGAGTAGGAGCTTATGTTTAGAACCTTGACATCAACTTAAGAAGATTCTTAACTGGACTTCCTCTTTCAGCTTTGAACAAAGCACTGAATATAGCAGTTATGAGTAAAAATGAAAGACAATATAATGAGCTGATGATAATGATAATGGTTAACAGAAATTTAAAAAAAGTTTCTGAATAGAATGAAATGGAACTAACATGAAATTTTAATCAGATATTTGTAACATAATGAAGAAATGCATATAAATGTATGGGCTATATTATGAACATAGGCATGCATATTATATGGGTAAGACATGGTGGCACAGCCTAAAAGCACGAGTCAAAGGGAATATTTTCCAAGGTATATTAGCATATTCCACCCAGGGACTAGTATGGTTTTATTAGTGAGATTATCATTTGTTTAATAACTAAATTCACTTGGACATTTGGGTAGCCCAATGCAAAGCTTTTCCATTGATTAATATATGGTAAGAACTAAGTAACATCTACAAACCTTTAGAATGAAATATGTTGCAGTCATTTTTTTCAAAAGATTATGATGAAATGTTAGAGAATTGACTAATATCATTGTGAAGCAGGGTAGGAGCCACTCTTTTATGAATGTTTTCATTAGACCTTTGGTATATACTTGTACTGAATTAAAAAAAATAAAAAAAAAACCAAAAGCAAAACCCAAAATCTTGGGTAAGCCCATTGAAAAATTAACAATTGAGACTTTCTTAGAAAAAACTTACAAAGTTTTTAAGGGATTCTGCAGAGAACCATAATAAAAATAGGAATTTAGAAAACATTTCAGATAAAAATTAGAATTAAAAAAAAAGGTTTTACAACTAGTAAAGAATGGAAGGAATATTTGAGCTTTTTCATGAAATTATTGGTTTAGATAGATGAATTCTTATAGTCATTAAGCTAAACTTCTGGGTATTCTTGTGTCTCCTGCAGGATTATTTTCTGTTTGGTAGCTTTTGATGAAGGTCTTATCTCTTCCAAATTTCTTCCAACTTTTCTTTCAGAAAATGTTCTATTTTTGTATACATCTAAAAAAGAATTTTCCCTAGTCTTATCCAGTCTATTTGTGAAGCTCTTGACCTTCTCCAAGTCACCATCTGGTCAGCACATAATGTAAATATTTAACATTTTCTTTTCCAGGAAGACTTCTTTTTTTATATTATGCTAAATGCTTATTCTTTGTATGTTGGTCTGTCAGAACACTCTTTCTGAAACTGCAAGTTTTTTTCTTTCTTTCTTTTTTTTTTTTTTTTTGAAACCATGCAATCTGACAACACTGAGTATTTAAGTGCTTTCTGAGAATTGTAATGATATGAAGTCACTTTTAATACCAGGTTAATCTATTTTGAATTGTCCTTGATCCCACTGAATATCTTTTTCCTTAGCTAAGCTACTGCAAAATCAGAATTGGCAGCTATCTATTTGGAGTGTTCTCAGAATTTGAGAAGAAACACTGGAGCAGTGGATAGACAGTCGGTCTCAAAACCAGGAAAACCAGGATTCAAGGCTCATTTCTGAAAAATATTGGTTATTTGATAATGGGCTTAATTTGTCAGTTTCCTAAAGAATATGCTGACCTGCATCGGTAGAGGGAATTTACTCAAAGAGAAAGAAAGGAATTTCTTGTGTCAGTAATATCATAGGTCCAATCCCCATCCTTCAGGTTTTAAAGGGCCTTTGTATCCCACCTTAAAAATATCAATGATGTGTGACATATCTTAGACCTCTTTATCAAGATACTTTTTTCTTTACAATTAGATATGATTATGTATATTATTATGATTATTATGTAAATACCCTGGGGACAAGCAACAGATGGTCTCATATTCATACTGTGATGTAAATTATTGGTAATGCCACATTCTTTCCTGGGAACTGGTTTTGATGGAAAGGACAAAGAGATTCTTATGTACTGGGGGTGGGATGAGGGAAGAAGGCAATTAGAAGGGTAGGGAAGAAGGCTGGAAGGACCAAGAGATTGGTTGCACTGAAGATAAAAATGTCACTTCATGATTTTGTTTAGAGCTGATCCTCTTACATGCACCCATTCTTGCTTAAGTAATTTGTGCCAGTTATTGTTTACTTCATTAATTTTCATTTGGACAAATTAAAAATAAATTTTTTATTCCTTCCTCATACCAATTAGAATAAACAATAAGAACCATTTCAACTGCATGAAAATTAAAGATATAGCAAGTGAAATAAATTCTTTATGAAGAAGATTGGATGATGCATCAGTATGAGACAAACATTAAAAAGAAAAAAAAAAAGAACAATCTAATGAAGTTTTCAGTTAAATGTTCAGAACCAAAAAATTAGTAGAGAGGGATAGATGTTAGAAACAGGCAATTCTTTCTTACTTAAAAGAAAAATTTGATGAAATAAATCAGAAGAAAGCCATGATATGTCACTAGGAAATAGAATGATTAATATTGGGATTCTTCATCTTATCTCCCCATTCCATCACCAAGTATATCTTGTGTATACTCAACAATGTACTAAGGAGTTGTCAACGATGTCAACAATGAAACTAAGGAGAAGTATTTGAGAAATAACAAGAAGCTTCAAGAAGAGTATGTCAAAACATTTCATGCTTTTTTCTTTCTGAATTGTCTTTGTTTCTAATCTGTCTCCTCTCTATTTCAACATTCACACAGTTGCCAAATTGATATTCCTAAAACACACATTTGACCATAACCTTCTTCTATTCTAAAAGATAAACAGTTTGCTATTATTACCTTGAGGATAATATATTATCTTTAAGCTGACTTTTAAAATCCTTCATAATTTTTGATCATTTCATATTCCATTCAACCTGGTCTGTAAATAATGCTATATCTTTTTTTCTCCTTGCTATTGTATAGGTAATGCTGCAAGTTCACAATGAACTCCTAACTCACCTCTGCCTCATAGATTCTATAGTATCCTTCAAAGCATGGCTCAGGTACAAATTCTTACATGAAGTCTTTTCTGAGCCATTTAGATGTTAGGAATTCCTTATGTTTCGAAAGAATTTTGCATTTATTTATTTATATACTTGCTGTATTTTGTTAGTAGAATGTAAGTTTCTGGAAGGCAATAACTAACGATTTTCCTTTTGTCTTTGTACCCCCAGTTCCTAGCACTATGCTTCTCA
>JAJPUD010031049.1:1486-12773 GCA_023553655.1 Myrmecobius fasciatus | reverse complement strand
CATCCTGAAGACAGCAAGCAATCTGATATAGATTATACAAGGGCAATGATGTAAACATATTTCCATATTAGTCATGTGAAAAAGAAATAGAAAAAGAGGGAAATGCCACACAAAAAATGAAAATATACTTTTATCTGCAAACAGATTCCATATTACTTTCTTTGGATGTGGATAGTATTTTCCATCATGTTTTTTATTAATTGTTTTGAATTTGCAATTGCAATGCTAAGAAGAGTTACTGGTCATATTTTATCATTACACAATGTTGTTTTTAGTGTGTATAATGTTCTCCTGCTTCTTTTCCCCTCATTCAGCATCAATTCATATAATTTTTCCAAGATTTTCATTTCAACCCTATCTTACTAAAGAGTGTGAAATGGTGATCTATGAATCATTTCTGGCCTACTATTTTCCAGTTTTCCAAGGATTTTTTTCTCAGTGAGTTCACAGACACTGCAGTCTGAGTTTATCAAACAGTATATTACTACTATCATTTACTAATGAGTCGTGCATCTATGCTATTCTACTGATCCATCACTGTTTCTTAATAAGTAACTAATAGTTTTGTCAATTGCGGTTTATAACATAGATCTCATAACGCTAGGCCACCTTTTTTTTTTTTAGCATTTTTCCCCTTACTAATTCCCTTGATATTCTAGTAAGTATTTTTTCTATCTCAATAAAATATTTTTCTTAATTTGATCAGTATGACACTGAACACATCAATTTGGGTACAATAACCATTTCTATTATTTTTCTAGGCCTAACCATAAGCAATTGATATTTATCCAATTATTTACATCTGACTATTTGTATGAATAGCATTTTATGATTGATTTCATATGTTTCCATGATTTGTCTTTGCAAATTGATACCCAAATATTTCATATTACCTATGGTTATTTAAAATAGAATTTCTTTATTTAATCTGTTCTTGCTGAACTTTCTTGGCAATATATAAAAATGCTGACGATTGGGGCAGCTAGGTGGCGCAGTGAATAGAGCACCAGCCCTGAGGTCAGGAGGACCTGGGTTCAGGTCTGGTCTCAGACACTTGACATTCCCTGGCTGTGTGACCCTGGGCAAGTCATTTGGGCCCATTTGCCTCAGCAAAAAGCAAAAAAAAAAAATGCTGACGATGTATGTAGATGTTTTATATCCTGAAACTTTGCTAAAGTAGTTATTTCAAATAATTTTTAATTCATTCTGTATAATTCTTTAAGTATGCCATCATATTATTTGCCAATATTAATAATTTTGTTTCCTCATTGCTCAAATCCCTTTGATTTTTTTCTCCTATTGCTTTAGGAAACAAATTTTTTGTTTAAATTCAATTAACCAAAAGTTCATTTATTATATTTGATTAAAAAACAAAAAAAAACTGTCTCCAAGTGTTATTCGTTGTATAGTTCTCTTCAATGTATTATTCGTTTCTTTGATTTTCAGAATTTTAAATTATGTATTTAATTGAGGATTTTTAAATTGTTCTTTTTATAGGTTTTTTTAAAAATTGTAAACCTAATTCATTACTCTCTCCCTATTTTATTTATTTTTTTAATTAATGAAAGCCTTTTAATTACAGAACATATGAGTGATTTTTCTACATTGACCTTTGCAAAATTTTTTTTCCAAATTTTTCCCCTCTTTCCCTATTTTATTTACATAAATATTTAGAGTTATAAATATTCCTCCTGCTTTGGCTACATCCCATAATTTTTAGTATGTTATCTCATTATTGTCATTCTCTTGGATGAAATTATTTGATGTTTCTATGATTTCTTATTTGATCCACTCCTTCAGGTTTATACAAATTTCCAATTGGTTTTAATCTGTCTTTCTATGGCCATATATTTCATATAATTTTTATCACACCATGATCTGGAAAAGATACATTTAATATTTCTTCCTTTTTCAATTCAATTTTGAGGCTTTTATTTCCTTACTACAAGGTCAGTCTTTTGGTAGGTATCATGAAAAAGTTTTTGGGGTTTTTTTTTCCTATACACATTCAATTTTCTGTAGAGTTGTATCATATCTAACTTTTCCAAAATTCTATTTAGCCCCTTAACTTCTTTCCATTTTTTTTTTGTAGTTAGATTTATCTAGTTCTTAGAGAGGAAGGATGAGGGCAACCCCCCTCCCAAAACAGTGTAGTTTTGATTTATCTTTATTCTGGTAATTCCCTTAATATTTCTTTTTAATTTGAATACTATAATCCCCGGTGCATATATATTTAGTATTGATATTACTTCATCGTGCCTTTTAACAAGATGAAATTTTCTTCCCTCTCTAATTATATAAAATATGCTTTTTCTTTGTCTGAAATCAGGATTTTTTTAATTTTAGGTGAAGCATAACATTTTATGCTTTGGCCTTTTGCCTTTACTCTGTGTGTGTTTCTCTGACTCAGATACGTTTTTGGTAAACAACATATTTTGGTTTTTGATCCACTTTGCTATTCACTTTCATTTTATGGGAGAGTTCACTCATTTACATTCACAGTTATGATTACTTATTGTGTAATTCCCTCCTTTCTATTTTCCCCCTTTAAATACTTTTTTCCCTCCTTTTACCTTTTTCTGCCCCACCAGTATTTTGATATTCCCTCCTCTAGTCTTCCTCCATTTCTTTCAGTCCCCCTCCCTTTTGCATTTCCCTTCTTACTTCCTTACAAGGTCAGAAAGATTTCTCTACCCAACTGAGTGTGTATGTTATTCTGTCTTTGAGTCAAATCTGATGAAGGTAAGGTTCAAACAATTCTTACCCTTCCCTTCTTTCCCTCTACTATAATAGATCTTTCATACCTCTTCATATGATATAATTTAATTTTATTCTGCCTTTACATTTTCTTCTACTTTTTCCATTCTTTTAATTTAGTTTCACTGATTCTTGATATCTCATAGAATCATTAGCTTCCACTTTCTCAATTGTAAGTTTTAAGGAATTTTTTTCTTCTGTTAACTTTTGAACTTCTTTTTACATTTGGTTAATCATACTTTATTAAAGATTTCTTTCCACAGATAGATTTTTTCCCATTTGGCAAATTCCATTTTTGAGGAGTTGTTTTCTTCAATCAATTTTTTGGCTTTCTTTTCTAAGATGTTGCATAATTCTCATTTCTTTCCCCATTCTCTTCTTGTACCTCTCTTAGTTATTTTTAAATTCCTTTATGAGCTCTTCCAAGAGAACTTTTTGGATTTGAGACCAATTCATATTTCCCTTTGAGCCTTTGCACGTAGGCATTTTGATGTTTTTGTCCTTTATTGAGTTTGTGTGTGTGTGTGTGTGTGTGTGTGTGTGTGTGTTTTGCTTATTTAGTAAAGTTGCAAGCTACTCCTGGAGCACATAAGGCACTGTTAAAGGCTCCTTACACAGGTGGACAATGACCTGGTAATTCATTTTCTGTGTTAGGGGCTCTGGGGCTGGTGACTTGCCCATTACTAGGTTGATGCAACTCAGTCACACCAGTTCTTCTCTGGGTTCCAAGACTGGGAATTTGCCTGCTATGCTGGGGCTACAAATCTCATAACTAGCCTGATATGTCACTGGCCTGATGAGCCTGATGAGCCAGAACTTTAGGGTCTCAGTTGTTGCTCTGTGGTATGCCAAAAGCCTGCTGTACAATGCCTAAAATGAACTGTACTCCCTCTTTACCAAGGTGAGACAAATCTGTCATGCTTCTTGGCCTCCTAAATTGTTTCAATCCCTCTTTTTTGGATTCTGTCACTTCAGAATTATTTTACATGTTTGATCTAATATTGTTTCTGAGGGAAAGTGAAGATAGCTCAGGAAACTTGTTGATTTCTTTTTTCCATCTTGACTCTTCCCCAAAAAGACAGTTTCAAAAGGAACTTGGGAAGATTTTGTGAACTAAGAGATTACTCAAAATCAGGAGAAAATTTTACACTAGCATCATTAATAAAAAATAAATGAAAATTTGGAAGATCTATAAGCTCTAATCTATGAAATTGCCAATGAATATTGCAGAATGTTTTGGAAAATGAAACTCCCTCACTGCCAAAAAAGGTGAAGAATTCAAGATAAAGAATGAAACACATTTCTTAGCATTTTTCTCTATGTATATGTCTTTCAGTTTACCTTGTGTATTGGTTACAACAGTTTGTTTCACTTTTTTCCCTAATGTATTTGAGGATTGCCTATTGAGCTTGAGAGGAGGAGGAGTATGGGGCAGATTACAGTAATTATTGAAGACACAGGTGTCTGAAAGCGGCTATATCAGGTGGAAGTGATTTGCCAGTTTGGAGTGTAGACAACTGAGCTTGTATTTAGGTTTCATAAGTATGCTTCTGGCAGATCTTACTATTTGGTCTAGCCAAGACTAAATGGCTAAGAACTTTATGGTCTCAGCAGTACTTGCCAAAATAGTTGATCTGCTGGATATCCAAATTCTTATTTGTATCACTGGGTATCTACCTATTGGTGGCTATGGTGAAAATGTAGTTATTGATAAACTTGTCACTGAAAAATATTGTAGTTTAAGGGCACTCTTAATTACCCATCATTTATTGGATATTGTCAAATATCCCCAAGAGAATATCTATAGGATTAGGATGTATCATTTAATACTACTTACTAGCTTTTACTTCCATATAATATAATTTTTCACTACAAATATTGTTCTGCAAAAGTAAATATAGGCCTGAATATAACTGAGGTCTTTGTGCACATTGCTCCATTGCTCCATTAAGGTCGAAACCTTAACGCACAGTAGATATACTATTCTTGACTTTGAACAGTGGCATGGGTGGATTAATATGGAAGATAAAGTAAAACACTGCTTGAGCTCATTAAATATACCTTACCCTTCTTATATCCAATAAGCTATTTGAAGATGTTGCAACAAATCATTGAGTTGTGAAGTCCAAGCAGAAGACTTAAAGATATAACAAGTAAAAGCAAGACATTTCTTGTGAAAACCAAAAACCATAGCAATTATATTGCTGAAGTAGAAATATCCCCACAAGAGTGTGATTTTACTCTTCCTATCTCAATTTATTTTATTGATGGCTAATAAGAGTTTCATCTCTTCCCGCTCAAATTGAAAGTTTTCTGGTTTGGTATTAGAAGATCATTCTGATCTATTCTGCATGTTTGTATTATAAGAAGATATTGAGATAAGCCCCACTCAGTACCCCAATGGATATTCTGTAATAAAATAGCAGAACTATAAAAAATCATGGGCTTGTTGCTGAAGCTACATGTCAAAACCAAGCATTCTGATATACCAGGCTGAAAGTATATCTTCCATTCATTATATCTTTGAATTCGGACCAGATTGCTTATATCTCTATGGTTAGATCCAATTTCACTGCCATTGTTAGTCAGGTCAGGATGTAATTTGACAACGGCAAAACACAATATTCTTACAATGTTTAAGTTCTGGTAATCAGTTCAGAGCTAATATTTATTCCTATTGTTCTGGTTATATATGTACATTTTTAAATCCATATTTCTTTATGAATCATAGTGGGAGAGAAAAATCAGAATTAAAAGGAAAAATAAAACATGGGAGAGAAAAACAAAATTTAAAAAAAGAAAAAATTAACATAGCATGGGTTGATTTACATTTAGTATCCATAGTTCTTGGTCTGGATACAGATAGTGTTTTCTATGCAAAACTTATTAGGATTTTCTTGGATCACTGAATCTTTGAAAAGAACAAGCTTTTTCATAGTCAATCATCATATAACCTTGCTGTTACTATGAACAATGTATTTTTAGTTCTTCTTGTTTCACTCAGCATCAGTTGGTGCAAATCTTTACTAGTCTTTCTAAAACCAGCTTGCTCATAATTTTTATAAAACAATAATATTACATTAATTTTTCTCAATTTCTGGGTATCCATCTACTCATTTTTCAATTATTTGCTACCACAAAAAAGGTGTTACAAAGATTTTTGCACATGTGGGTCCTTTTTTCTCCTTTATGATTTTACTGGGATACAGACCCCATAGTGGCACTTCTGGGTAAAAGGGAATGCACAGTTTTGTGACCCTTTAGACACAGATCCAAATTGCTTTCCAGAATGGTTGGATTATTTCACAATTTCACAGACAATGCATTAGTATTCCAGTTTTACCAAATCCTCTCTAACATTTACCATTATCTTTTTCTGTCATCTCAGGCAATCTGTGAGGTGTGAGATGGTACTTCTGAGTTACTTTAATTTTCATTTTTCTAATTAATAATTATTTAGAGCATCTTTTTATGACTATAGATGGCTTTAATTTCATCAAATGAAAATTGTCTATTCATATTATTTGACCATTTATCAATTGGGAATGACATTCTCATAAATTTTACATATTTCTTATATATTTTAGAAATGAGACCTTTATCAGAAACACTGGCTCAAAAAAATTCCCAGCTTTGTACTTCCCTTTTTAATCATGTCTGTATTGATTTTTTTTTGTGCAGAAACTTTTTAACTTCATGTGATCAAAGTTGCCCATTTTGAATTTCATTATGTTCTCTAACTCTTCTTTGGTCATAAATTACTTCCTTCTCAAAAGTTCTGATAAGCAAACGATTCCTTGCTCTACTAATTTGTTTATGAGACCACTTTTTACACTCAAATCATGTACCCATTTGAACTTCTTTGATATGGGGTGTGAGATATAGGTCTTTGCCAAGTTTCGGATATATTATTTTCCGGTTTTCCCAGAATTTTTTGTGAAATAGTGAATTCTTATCCCAAAAGTTGAAGTTTGGTGGTTTATCAAATGATAGATCATTATAGGCATGTGTCAAGAATCAAATCTATTCCACTGATCCACCACTCTATTTTTCAACCAGCAAGAAATGGTTTTGATGATTGCTGCTTTATAATAGATATTAGGTCTGCCACCATCCTTTGTATTTTTTTCTCATTAATTCCCTTGGTATTCTTGAACTTCTTTTCTGACAGATTTGTTGTCATGCTGTTGGGCAAAATTTATACTTATCAATTTTTAATTTCTTTATCATTGGTGTAAATTCACCTTTTCTATCTTGGTAAGGGTAACTTGTTTCATTTTTCTTTCCTTTTTTTTTTACATCAAATTAACCCAAGGTTTATTTATTTTTTTAATAAAACCAACTCTTTGTTTTATTATTATTTAGTTCATCTTCTTAGTTTCAATTTTATTACTCTCTCCTTTGACTTTCAGATTTACTAATTTTGTATTTAATTGGAGGGTTTAATTTGTTTCTTTTCTAGCTTTTTCAGTTGTATGCCCAGTTCATTGATCTTTTTTTTTTTCTATTTTATTCATGTAGCTATTTAGAGATATAAAACTTGCCCTAAGAACTGATTTGGCTGCATCTCATAAATTTTGATATGATGCCTCAATATTGTCATTCTTTTGGATGAAATTATAAATTATTTCTGTGATTTGTTGTTTGAATCATTCATTTTTCAGAATTGGATTAATTTCCAATTATTTTTATCTATCTTTTGCTGCCCCTTCTTTAATATAAATTTAATGCATTGTGGTCTGAAAGGGAAACATTTACTATTTCTGCCTTTCTGAATTTGATTGTGAGATATTTGTATCTTAATACATGGTCATTTTTTGTTTAGGTGCTATATACTGCTGAGAAAAAGGTATATTCCTTTATGTCCCTATTCAGCTTTCTCCAGAAATGTATCTTATCTGATTTCTAGAATTCTATTAACCTCTATAGTTTTTTTCTTGCTTATTTTGTGGTTAGATTTCTGAGAGGGGTAAGTTGAGGTCCTCCACTAATATAATCATGCTGTCTATTTCTTCCTGTAATTGGCTTAACTTCTTTAAGTATTTGGGTGCTCTACCACTTGGTGCATATATATATATATATATATATATATATATATATATGTGTGTGTGTGTGTGTGTGTGTGTGTGTGTGTATATATATTTACTATCTACATGACTTCATTGTTTATGGTATCCTTTAACAATGTGAAGTTTCCTTCTTTATCTCTTAAATAGACCTATTTTACTTTTGCTTTTTCTGAGATCAGAATTGCTTCTCCTACTTTTTTTAGGATAAAGAACTGAAACCTTAGCAATCCAGGTGGAGTGCCAATGAATCTTTCAAATTGTTGCATAGAAATTCCTACAGAATTATCAGTCAGAGCCTGCTCAATGATTTTGCAGATTTGACTAGAATTGGCACCCACTGTAAGAGGTTAATTACCTATCTTTATGACCAAAGTGCTATTAACATCCCTATGTCCTTTTCAATGACTTGAAATTCATTGTGCTTGTATTAGAAAGTAGCATAGGACAATTACTGGGAAATGCTACTGACAGTATAGGGAATGAATTATGTCTGCTTAAGTGGAGTGCCATGTCTAGATTAAACAAAAACAAGTCATTGAACTCATAGGACAACCACAAAGAAAGTAGATACCTGAGCCACACAGCAGACAGCTTGCATGGGGGCTTTCTAGGCACAGTTTTCTGAAACCCTAGCTGGATTCAATTCATTTTCTATGCCTTCTCTGGGAAGGCTTCCCAGCTTTCCTGAATAGCCAAAGGATCATAACCCATCTACTCTTATTAACCAATTAAACTTCTCAGTAATCAGATTGCCTTTGCCTTGGCATCATATCCCACTAACTTTACTTTTGTACAATAATACACTGCTGTCTGACATCAGACACCACCAAAACTTTATGCTGAAACTCTATGGACAATAATAACTTAGATGAACTTATTCATCATGTTTAACATACTTTCACCATGCAATATAGTCTCTATCCCAATCATTCTGAACCTTCACATATAATTATTGAATCCTTGTTTTTTACCCTCCTTTTTTGTGCCTTTATTTCCAATAAAACCCTTCTAACACTCTACTCAAAGTTATATTTCCACTTCATTGTTGTCTCTGACTTGGTTGCTTCATAGGGGAAAAATTAGCTACCTTTAGAGCTTTTTCTCTATTGATTATCTCCATTTTATATTGTATATTTCTCACTTGAACAAAACTTTTTGCAGTGTCTACTCCATTAGACTGCGATCTGCTTGAAAGCAGGTGCTTTTTTGCCATGTTTTTTATACATATAACTTATCACAGTGTTGGCAACATAGTAGGTCCTTGATAAATACTTATTGATTTATTGAAGACCCCATAGTTTCCAGAGTTGTAAATCCAGTGTCCATTTAACCAGAAGGTCAGAAAACATTTGCTTAGTTAGGATACTAATCCTGAAAGAAGGCGTCATTCAATGTTTCTCAACTATTTTTGTATTCTTTTTTGGAGTTTGGAGCGCAGCTGCTCCTGTTGAACAAATACTGAGCTCATTAACAGATGTCCAAAACCGAGAACCAAAGGATATGGTTGCAAAATTCCCAACTATGAAGGTAAAGAACAATTGTTTTTGTTTAAGAAACAAAAAGAAGTCTTGCCTACCTTGTGAGACAATATGAGATGTGCTTTTTAGTGAAGTTATTAATCTTTTTGCTTTCAGAGCCATTTATTTTCTTCCTGCAAGGCTTATAAGTGTATCTGTAATGTAATGAGTTACACAATATTTGGGCTCAATTGGGCTTCTGTTCTTGAAACTTTATCACTTGAGAAAAGCGTGCAGATTACTAATGATAACAGATTCTTATATACCTGACCCTGTATGGACTAGTATGAAATAAGGATTAATCATCAATTAAGAAGTAAGAAGAGACTCAATAAATTTGGCCCAACCTATGCCTTTTCCTAGGTATCAAAGACAGTGTTTAGTTACCATATATCAAAGTTATCAGTATAAAATATAAAATGAAGCAAACACATAATTAAAAGAAAATGATCTGGGAAGAAAGTTCTGATGACTAAGGTGGTTCTGGAAGGAAGGTAAAACATTAATGATTTTGACTGTACTGTTTGCTTCATACAAAAAAAAAAATCACAATAAGAAAACATTCAGTTATGACATCAGTGTGTATTTATGGAAGACTTTAAATGCCAGACAGCCTTATCACATTCCTACCATAAAACTAACACATTATCTGTTCTCAACATATATTCTATAATTATGCACTTAGGTTTTATATATTTTGCCTTCATCTCAGGGTAGGTATCACTAAGTAAATGATAGGCTTTTCACAGTAATATAAGTAAATGATGCTTTAATCAATCTGGGAAGGAAAGAATCTCAGGGTTTCTGGCCAAAACAGAAACAATTGCTAAACAATTAGGGCTTAAACAAGTACAGCTTGAGCTGGGATCAATTTTGCCCATCCCTCTCAATCTTCTTTGATGTTTGGAATTATATCCTTCCCCTTCTCTGTTCTGAGCTGACCTAAGGATCTTTCCCTTCCTGATTGATTTTTTTTTGAACTAGGTAAAATATCTATTTTTAATAAAGCTTTTTATTTACAAAACATATGAGTGATTTTTCTACATTGACCTTTGCAAAAACTTTTTTTCCCAAGCTTTTCCCCTCCTTCCCCCCACCCCCACCCCTAGATGACAGGTAATCTAATACATGCTAAATAGGATAAATTATATGACAAATACAATATATGTATACATATCTATACTATTATCTTACTGCATAAGAAACATCAGATCTAGAAAGAGAAGAAAAAACAACCTAAGAAGGAAAACAAAATGCATGGAGATATTCACAGAAAGCATTAAAATGCTGTGTTGTGGTGCGCACTCAGTTCCCACAGGCGTCTCTCTAGATGTATATGACTATCTTCATCGCTAAACAATAGGAACTGGTTTGAATCACATCATTGTTGCAGAGAACCATGTCCATCAGAATTGATCTTCATATACTGTTGTTGCTGTGTATAATGTTCTCCTGGTTCTGCTGATTTCACTCAGCATCAGTTCATTCAAGTCTCTCCAGGCCTCTCTGAAATCCTCCTGTTGGTCGTTTCTTACAGAGGAATAATATTCCATAACATTCATATACCATAATTTATTCAGCCATTCTCCAATTGATGGGCATCCTTTCAATTTCCAGTTTCTTGCCACTACAAAAAGGGCTGCCACAAACATTTTTGCACATGTGGGTCCCTTTCCCTCCTTTAAAATCTCTTTGGGATATAGGCCCAGTAGAAACACTGCTCAGTCAAATGGTATGCATAGTTTGATAACTTTTTGAGCGTAGTTCCAAATTGCTCTCCAGAATGGTTTGATCCGTTCACAGTTCCACCAACAATGTATCAGTGTCCCAGTTTTCGCACATCCCCTCCAACAGTTATCATTATCATTTCCTGTCATTTTAGCCAATCTCACAGGTGTGTAGTGGTATCTCAGAGTTGTCTTAATTTCTATTTCTCTGATCAAT
>JAJPUD010031048.1:0-12773 GCA_023553655.1 Myrmecobius fasciatus | reverse complement strand
TTTTTAACTTGATATAGTCAAACTTATCTATTTTGTGATTAATGATGACCTCTAGTTCTTCTTTGGTCACAAATTCCTTCCCCCTCCACAGGTCTGAGCAGTAAACCATTCTACATTGTTCTAATTTGTTTATAATATCATTCTTTATGCCTAGATCATGAATCCATTTTGACTTTATCTTGGTATATGGTGTTAGGTGTGGGTCAATGCCTAATTTCTTCCATACTAGTTTCCAATTATCCCAGCAGTTTTTGTCAAATAGTGAGTTTTTATCCCCAAAACTGGGGTCTTTGGGTTTATCAAACACTAGATTACAATTGTCATTGAGTATTTTGTTCTGTGAACCTAACCTATTCCACTGATCCACTACTCTATTTCTTATCCAGTACCAAATGGTTTTGGTGAGCACTGCTTTATAATATAGTTTTAGATCTGGTACAGCTAGGCCACCCTCATTAAAGCAACTCATTTAAAAATTCAATTGGCCAAATGCAAAAGGAGCTAAAAAGGGTAACTGAAGAAAATAATATAATAAAAATTAGAAATAAACAAAAGGAAGCAAATGACCCAATAAGACTTCAATAATCAGTCAAACAAAAGCAAAAAAAATGAAAAAAAATAGAAGAAAATGTGAAATAGTTCATTAGAAAAACAATTGACCTGGAAAACAGATCTAAGAAAGGCAATCTAAGGATTATTGGACTTCTTGAAAACCATGATGAAAACCACAGCCTAGACATTATCTTACAGGACATTATCAAGGAAAACTGTCCTGATGTCCTAGAACCAGAAGATAAAATATCCATTAAAAGAATTCACCAATCACCCCCTGAAAGTGACCACAAAATGAAAACTGCAAGGAATGTCATAGAAAAATTTTAGGTTAAGAGAAAATCAAGATAAAAATATTGCAGTCAGCCACAAAGAAATAATTCAAATTTCAGGGAGTCACAATCAGGATTAGTCAGAACCTAGCACCTTCCACCCTAAAGAATCAAAGGATCTGGAATCCAATATTTTGAAAGGCAAAGGAAATTGGATTGCAGTCAAGAATAAACTATCCAGCTAAATTGAGCATTTTTAAGGAAAGAAGATGGACATTCAATGATACAGGTGAATTTCATTTATTTCTGATGAAAGAACAGAGCAGAACAAAAAAAAATTATCTCCAAATACAGAACTTAAGCAAAGCCTAAAAAGACAAAAAGCAAAGAACTCTTCAGAATTATATCTCTGTTATGGGTATGCACAGAGAGTATGGGCATAATTTGATTTTATTGTGATAATATGAAAAAGAAACTAGAGCTGGAAAGGGTGTTGTGCTGAAAAATGAAGAAAAAGGAAGTAAAATGAGTGAAATTACATCTCAATGAAGAGACAAAGATGTATTATTAAGCTTAAGAAGGAATGGGCATGAACATTACATGAATCTTATTCTCAGCAGACTTGGCCCAAAGAGAAAATAGAGGACATACTTGGTTTCACAGAGAAACTTGTCTTACCTTATAGGAAATTGGGAGGACAAAGGGAAAAGGAAAGAGGGAGGCTAATAAAAGGGAAAACAGAAGTAGTAGAGGAAAGGTACAAGAAAGGGGGAAGACTTTCAAAGGGAAAGGGCTTTTTGAGGGAAGTAGTGGGCAGAAGCCAAATACTGGGGAGGAAGGAAGAGGAAAAGGAAAAAAGCATAGCTTGAGTACTTGAGTTAAATAAGATAGCAGGAAATACAGAATTAGTTATTTTAACTGTGAATGTGAATTGGATGAACTCTCCCATAAAATGGAAGTGGATAGCAAACTGGATTAAAAGCCAGAATCCTCTAATTAGTTGTTTACAAGAAGCACATTTAAACCAGACTGATACATACAGAGTGAAAGTAAAAGGCTAGAGCAGAATCTATTATGCTTCAGGTGAAGCAAAAAAAAAAAAAAAAAAAAAAAAGGAGTAGTGATCCTGATTTCACATCACACAAAACCAAAATTAGATCTAATTAAAAGCTTCACAGTGCTTTGCAGTTGTTATTGCATCTGATCTTCACAACAACCATGAGAAATAGTTGATATTTTTATTAAAGATTTTTATTTACAGAACATGTATAATTTTTCTACATTGACCTTTGCAAAACTTTTTTTTTGTTCCAATCTTTTCCCCTCCTTCCCCACACCCCCACCACTAGATGACAGCTAGTCTAATACATGTTAAATATGTTAAATTATATGACAAATCCAATATATGTATACATATCTATACAGTTATCTTATTGCACAAGAAAAATCAGATCTAGAAAGAGAGAGAAAAAAACAACCTAAGAAGGAAAACAAAATGCAAGGGAATATTCATAGAAAGCATTAAAATGCTGTGTTGTGGTCCACACTCAGTTCCCACAAGCTTCTCTCTGGATGTATATGACCATCTTCATTGCTGAAAAACAGGAACTGGTTTGAATCACATCATGTTGAAGAGAACCTTGTCTATCATAATTGATCATCGTATAGTCTTGTTGCTGTGTTCTCCTGGTTCTGCTCATTTCAGTTAGCAAGATGCTATTATTTCTCCCATTTATAGAGAAAACTGTGGCAAACAGAAGTGTGGTAACTTGCCCCCTAGCATGAGCAAGACTTGAATAAATGTCTTGTGACTTTGGACATGCCACTCTATCATTTGTGCTTCCTTTTATTTATCTACCTTAGAAATTGATAAAAATGTGGTCTTAAAAATCAAAAGCTCTGCTGTATTTACATATAACTTGAGAGTTAAAATGGGAATAGTTATGAGAACAGTATATAAGAAAATAGCATGTCTAAAACAGGAATGAAAGAAAGGACAAAATAGCAATGCAAAATTTGAGTTAGGAGAAGAAAATGGTATACAAGTCAGAAATAGGTCAATAATTTTGATTAGGTAAATGTATAAAATGTTCTATTTTTGGAAATGTAAACAAAATAAATTCAACAATATTAATCACATAAAATTGTTACAAAAACTACAAAAATATTTGTAGTTTTATTATAGTCTTTTAAAATTTATTCCACAATGACATTCAGGTTATAAAATTAATGAAAAAGGAAAAAGGAATAAAAAGAATGAAAATAAATTTCTAAATGTTTGACAATGATATAAAACAAATGTGAATCATTAAAATATTAGTTACCTGTGTCAGGTTTCAATCTTTAGTGATGAGAACATGATGTCTGAAGAAATGTACTTTGCCAGGCATATTGTTTTCCAAATGGAAAATGGTAATGAAAAAGTTTAAACTGTCTCCTATTTCACCAAAATAGAATATTGTTAATAACAGCTTGCATTTATGCCATACTTTAAAATTATTTGAAGTCATTATCTAATTTTATTCTTATAAAACTCTTTTGAAGTTACACTATTCTTTTCAAACTCAACCAAGTACAAGGACAACCAAGAAACAAAGATAGAAATAGGATTCTCCATGTACTTGGATTTAGAATTTCCTATGACATGAACCAAAACTGTTTTTGCTCAAGTTTGAGGATGCATGATCAGAAACTGTTCATTCAAGAAAGGATCAGAAAGTTGGATTAATCTTTTTGTTGTTGTTGTCATTTGCCCTTTATTCTCTTTTCATTATTATTTTTTATTAAAGTATTTTTATTTTTCAAAACATATGCGTGGACAATTCTTCAAAATTAGCCCTTTAAAAACCTTATGTGACAGTTTCCTTCCCCTTCCCCCACATAATTCCCTAGTTGGCAAGCAGTCCGATATATGCTAAACATGCTAGAAATATATGTTGAATCCAATATATGCATACATATTTATATAATTGTCATCCTGCACAAGAGAAAAAAAGAAGCAGAATAAAATGTAAGCAAACAATAACAAAAAGAGTGAAAATACTATATTGTGAATCACACTCAATTTCCACAATGCTCTCTCTGGGTGTAGATGGCTCTCTTCATCACTGAACAGTTGAAACTGGTTTGAATGAACTTATTGCTGAAGAGAGCCATGTCCATCAGAATTGATCCTTGTATAAGCTTGTTGTTGCCATGTATAATGATCTCCTAGTTCTGCTCATTTCACCTAGCATCAGTTCACATCTCTCCATGGCCTCTCTGAGCAATAATATTCCATAATATTCAAATACCATAATTTATTCAGCCATGCTCTTAATGATGCGCACCCGTTTAGTTTTCAGTTTCTTGCCACTAAAAAAGAGCTGCCACAAACATTTTTTACCCATGTGGCTCCCTTTCCCTCCTTTAAGATCTCTTTGGGATATAAATGCAGTAGAAACACTGCTGGATCAAAGGGTATGCAGAGTTTGATAACTGATATTTGTTTTACAGATATTACTCCAACTGATCCTCACAACTACTCTGGGAAACAAGTGCTATGATAAAACCTATTTTACAGTTGAGGAAACTGCAAATAGAAGGTAAATAACTCAAGATATGTCACTGGATTTAAGCTGAGATCTCTCTGAATCCAGGCTTCGCACTTTGTCTACTGTGTTGCCTACATATCTGTATTGAAGACAAATTGTTTAAAAAGAACCTTAAAACAACCATTTTCTCTTTTATTATAGTAGACAGTAAGGTTTTGTATTTTCTTTGCTTTATTTATTTGCTTAAAATGTAAATTCAAAATAGATTAAGAAATAAAAACAAAGAAAAAAAACAAAAAAATCCATGTGTATAGCAGAACATGAGAAGATACAAAATATGACAAATTTTCATTTCAAAAAACTCTTTATAATATATACTACATATTGCATTCAGAACTGTCCTTCTTTCATTTGCTTACTTTGAGGTTTTCTTTTGTTCTCTTCTGTGCACTTTAAACTTAATTTCCCAGCTTCCCTCCCAGTGAAAGAAGGCTACAATTAAACATCCAATCAGAAGTCCAAGTATTTTCAAATTTTTGTAAATCTATCAACTCCTTATTTCCTTAATCACAGCAATATTCTAAACTCAAAATGTCTAGTAATTTTAGTCTAAAACAGTATTGATTAATATTGTTGACATATAGTATACTTTCCACAATTTCTTGTTTTGATTAAATCTATTTATTTTTACTTTTCCTGAGATCAATGATTATTACTGCCACTTTTCTTTCTAATAAAGTCTATTCCTGATCATTATTGTTATATTTGGGTTTATTTTTATTTCTTAATTCCACTGATTTCTCCCCTTTGCCCACATTTTTGAACTACTCCATCTTCCCAGAATTCTCTCCAATTTTCGGTGCTTTTCATTCATTTGTATGACTACGGAAGCTCTTTCTGCTGTAGCAAACAAGCATATTATAATAAAACAATATAAATACTAAATGTACAAGAGAAAAATTTAATATTGAATGTATGGTAGAGAAGTAAAGGAGGCCCTCTTGGATTAGGAAGTTTAGGAATCTATAAAGGAAATGATCAAGAATAAGTATTAAGAATGAGGTGGAGCTAAATTGAAAAAGTGAAGGCAGGGATTTGCCAGGGTTCGTTTTCCCCCCCATTATTCCTTTAATTAATTAATTTATTCAATATTTCCCTCAGTTATATTCAAAATATTTTTTTTAATTTGTTTTTAAGATTTTTGAGTTCTAGATTCTTTCCCTTGCTCTACCCACAATTAAGAAACTAAAATATGTGAAGTAATGCAAAATATTAAGTAACAGTCAAGCTGTGAAAGAAAACTGAAATCTTCCTCTCAAATGAAAATAAAACCCCTCATGAATACCTAAGTTAAAAATAGAGAGATAGAGAGACTAATAGAGAATTTTCTGATCCATATTCAGACTCTATCAGTTCATTCTCTGGGTATAGATAGGATTTTTCATCATAAGTCTTTCAGATGGATGATGGTAGTACCGAAAATAGCAAAGTCATTTATAACTGGTCATCCCAGAACACTGCTTCTACTTTGTAAACAGTATATTTCATTTTGTTCATGGAGGACTTTCCAAGTTTTTTTTTTCCCTGAAAGCATCCTGCTCATCATTTTTCAGAGGACAATAATATTTCCTTTGGGAAATTTGCTTTGAAAAATTATTTTTACAATTACTATTGTTAATTGTATTTCCCTCCATTTATTCTCTCTTTCCTTTTACACTTTTCCTCCTCAAAAGTGTTTTTCTACTGATCACTCACTCCCACAATATGCTATTTCTTTTATAATTCTCAACTCTTCTCGTATCCCTCCTAATTTTCTGCAGGGTAAAATATATTTCTATATCCCTATTCAGTAGTTTTGTTATTTCCTGTGTGAGCCAATTCTAATGAGAGTAAGTTTCACTCACTCCCTCTCTCCTCCCCCTCTTCCCTTCCACAGTAAAAACTTTTTCTTGCCTCTTTTTTATGGCAGATAATTTGTGCCATTCCACTTTTCCCTTTCCCTTTCTCCCTCTCTCATCCCTTAATTTCATTATTAAAAATTTTATCCTTTCATATTCATATTCACATTTATGCCCTGTCTATATAGGCTCTTTCTAACTGTCATTATAATGAGAATGTTCCAATGAGTTACAAGTATCATCCTTCCATGTAGGATTGTAAATAGATAAATCTTATTAAGTCCATTATGGTATTACTTTCCTGATTACCTGCTATTGTTTTTCCAGAGTTATATAGTTGAAAATCAACATCCCATTTCATTGAATGACCACCTTTTCTTTTGAGAAATTATAGGTTGTGATTTTATGTTGTAATTCTAGTTCCATTGTTCTCCACAATATCATATTTCAAACTGTCCAGTCTTTTAATATAGAAGTTTATAAATAGTGTATTATTCTGGCTGTGACTCTATTTTACTTGAATTGTTTCTTTCTGGATGCTTACAATATTTTCTCTTTTAAACTTGGGAGTTCCTTAATTTGGCTATAAAATTTCTGGAAGGTTTTATTTTGGAATCTCAGGACATGATTGGAAGATTCTTTCAATTTCTGTTTTACCCTCTGATTCTAGCATATTAGAACAGTTTTCCTTGATAATTTCTTGAAAGATGATATCCAGGATTTTTGTTAATCATAACTTTCAGGTAGAACAATAATTTTAAAATTATTTCTCCTGGATCTATTTTCCAGGTCATTTTTTCCCCAATGAGATACAACATTTTTTTCTATTTTTTTCTTTCTTTTGGTTTTGCTTTATTTTATCTTGATTTCTCATAAAGTCATTAGCTTACATTTACTCAATTCTATTTTTAAGGTATTATTTTCCTCAATGAAATTTTGGGTCTTTTCCCAATTAGCAATTTTACTTTTTAGGACATTATTCACATTAGCTATTTGTATTTCCTTTTACACTTCTCAATTCTTTCTCTAATTTTCCTTCTATCTCTATTCACTTGATTTTCAAAGTCCTATTTGAACTTTTCCATGGACTGAGCCCAAGTCTTGTTTTTCTTGAAGGCTTTGGATGTAGGAGCTTTGATTTTTTTATCAACTTCTGAGAATGTCTTTTGATCCTCTTTGTAAATATAATACTTTCAAAAGTAAGAAGCTTTTTTTATTTATACCTATTTTATTAGCCTGTTACTTGGCTGTAAACTCTTTATTAAAGTAGGTATCTGTTTCCAGGGAGGAGGGTGCATTGTCTCAAGCTTCAGGGGTTTTGCACAACTGTTTTCTTAAATGCTTCTAGGAATCTGATTGCAAGTGCTCTTTTCTGCTCTGGAGCTGTTAGGTGTATACTATCCCACTATAGCTGTAAGATCAAGTGTAGTGGCTGGGGCAGGGAGCTACATTGGGATCACACACCAGACTTCCAACTTCTTGCCACAGACCCTCTTCATTGACCTTACAAGTCTTCCTTGTTATCCACAGGCTGAGAGGTCCAGAATTATTCATGCTGCTGATTCAGAGGTCCTCAGCTATGTTGGGGTCTAGGCAGCACCTAAGGTTCATCTTTGCTGGGATTGCATGCTTGAGCCACATGTTGGGGTCCTACTCTTGTTCCATAGAGCCTCTATGCTGACTTTCCAAGTCTTCTTTGGAGTCTCTATGCTGAGAGGGTTAGAAACTACCAGTACTGCTACTGAGTCAGAGGTAGGTCCAAGCCTGGCTGAGGCTGGCATGTTTTGCCTGGAACTCTCACCCTGGAATCACTGACCTTTTCTTCTGAGCTTCTAAGTTGTCTTTGGCTAACAAATGTTCTACTTTATTGTGTAGTGTATTCTGATACTTTAAAACTTGTTTAAAGTCATTGTTTAAAAGAATTTAGAGAAGTTTGAGGGAGAAGTTTGGCAAGTTCTTATTTTTGCTCCACCATCTTGGTTCTGCCCCTAGATTTCTCCCTAAACTCCTCTAATACCTTTAAATAGTGCCTCTCAACAAATTTTAGAGCATCAGAACCCACAAAAGACACAGTGAAACAATTTTCTGGGAGAAAATTGCTTGCAAGGTTGACAAAAGGGATCTGTTATATCAGGTTGAAATTGGAATGCAGTTGTGGCTCAGACCATATTGAATCTGCAGGAATGGCTGCAATCTCTAGACTTCTCAGCCTACAGATGCTAAGGAGAACATGGAAGGTTGTCAGGAAAGGTTTGTCACACTTGAATGGTAGAGGAGCACCAGGAAACCAGGAATAGGCTTTGAGAATTAATGAATCAATAGCAGTGGCAGCAGCAGCAGCAGCAGAAAAACAGCAGGAGCTGTGGTGCTGTGGCAGTAGCAATATTAGCAGCAGCAGCATAGATGGCTTTCACTAGGTAGGGGGGAAGGAAGGGCTGATCAGGAGATTGCAGGGACCTCTTTGCTGGCACTGAGTCAGAACATTGTTGCTTTGCCCATACTCAGTTTGGGGTATCAGTATGGGATCACAGAACTGGTCTCTAGAAATATCTCTGAAGATAGCTACACAATACCTCTGAAGCTTGGGACACTACACCTTCCAAATTGGAAATATAATCCTATTTAAAATAAAGAGTTAAAAGCAGAGTAATTGGGGAGGCAGAGCCAAGATAGCGGAGTGCAGACATGATTCTCTGTGAGCTCCTCTGATCTTCCCTCAAACCAAGAGCAAATTAAGCCTCTGAACTGGTTCTGGAGTGAAGTTCCCCAAATTACTTACCTTGGAAGAAATCTGGAGAAGGTATATTTCGGATGGGCAGGGGATTGGGCTGTTTGCCACGCTCAGGTGGCAGCATGCAGCCGGGGTGGGAGACCGGGGCTGGGACAGAGCGTGGCAGATTCTAAACACCTGGGGAGTCCCTGGGAGGCACTTGGGCCACTTTGCTCTGCTTGCAGGCAGGTGCTTTGGTAGAACTGCCTTTGGCAAAAGGTGGATTGAGAACAACTGAGAACACTGACCTAGCCTGACCAGCCCCCGCACCTGAAGTCAACTACACAAACTGCCCCAGGGCAAATTGAAGCAGTTGCGGGTCCCCTGCTTTAAATGGGACATCAAGCTCTAAAAAAACAAGTAGGAAACAGAAGAGAACTATCACTGTAGACAGCTGTTATGGAGAGAAAGAAGGGCAGACCTCAGATCCTGAGGTTCCTAAATGAAAAGCAACTTCAGAGGAAGCCATTTCAGAAGGCTTTCCTGGAAGATTGCATAAAGAATCTCAAAATAGAGTTAGGGAAAAAATAGGGAAATGAATTAAGATCAGCATAAGGATATAATGCCCTGAAAAAGAGATATGAAAAAGACACCAATTCACTGAAAAACAAAATTGGGAAAATGGAAAAAGAATGCAATGACAAAAAAATTCAATTGGCCAGTTACAAAAGGAGCTAAAAAAGGTAACTGAAGAAAATTAAAATTGAACAAAAAGAAGTGAATGATTCAGAAAGATTTCGAGAATCAGTCAAACAAAAAAAAAATAAAAAATAGAAGAAAATATGAAATATCTCCTAGGGAAAAAAAACTGACTTGGAAAACAGATGTAGGAGAGACAATTGAAGGATTGCTGGACTCCCTGAAAGCCACAATGAAAAAAAGAACCTATATGCTATCTTTCAGGAAATCATGAAAGTAAACTGTCCTGATGTTTTAGAATCAGAAGGCAAAATCGTCATCAAAAGAATTCACTGATCACTTCCTGAAAGAGACCCAAAATTAAAACCCCAAGGAATTTCAGGACTATCACACCAAGGAAAAGATATTGCAAGTAGCTAGAAAGAAAGAATTCAAATACTGAGGAACTATAATTAGAATCACACAAGATCTTTCAGCTTCCACATTAAAGGATCAAAGGGCCTGGAATCAGATATTCCGAAAGGAAAAGTAACTTGAATTATAGCCAAGAATAAGTTATTAAGCTAGAATGAGCATTATCTTCCAGGGAAGAAGATGGTCATTCAATGATGTAGGAGAATTTCACCTATTTCTAATGAAAAGACCAGATCTGAACAAAAAATTTGACCTCCAAAAACAGAACTCAAGGGAAGCATAAAAAGTTAAAAGGAAAGAACTCTTGAGAACTATATTTCTACTATGGGTATACTGATAGAATGAGGGTATAATTTGATTTTACTTTGATAAAATGGAAAAGAAATTAGACGTGGAAGGGCTATCATACTGGAAAAAGAGGGAAAAGGAGGTAAAATAAAGTAAAAAACAGGAGGTAAAAATAAGGTAAAATCTCATGAATAGGCATAGAAAATCTAATATAATAGAGGGAAAGAAGGGAGGGTGACGAGCCTTGTGTGAATCTTACTCTCATTACATTGGGCTCTAAAAGAGTATATCAGACACATTTGGTTTCACACAAAAACTTGTTTCTCCTTATAGGGAAGTAGGAGGGAAAGGAGGAAAAGGAAGGGTTAGAAAAATAGAAAGGAAAATAGAAGAATTAGGGAAAGCTGTAAAAAAAGGGAGTGGTTCTAAAGGGGGAAGACTGTTAGAGGGAGGTGGTTATCAAAAACAAAATACTGGGGAGGGGGAAAGGGAGAAAGGGGAAAAGGAAGGGAAAAACATAACTTTGGTTTAATAAGATGGCAGGAAATACATATTTTGTTATTTTAACTGTCAATGTGAGTGGGATGAACTCTACCATAAAATGGAAGCAGATAGCAGACCGGATTAAAAGCCAGAATCCTACTATATGTTGTTTACAAGAAACATATCTAAAACATAGAGATACATAAAGAGTAAAGGTAAAGTGTTGGAGCAGAATCCATTATGCTTCAGGTGAACAAAAAACAGCAAAGGTAGCAATCCTTATCTCAGATCAAGTAAAAGCAAAAATAGATCTAATTAAAAGAGATAAGGAAGGAAACTATATTTTACTAAAGGGTACTATAGATAATGAAGCAGTATCAATACTAATCGTATATGCACCAAGTGATATAGCATCCAAATTCCTAGAGGAGAAATTAATAGAGATGCAAGAAGAAATAGACAGCAAAACTATACTAGTGGGGGATCTCAACCTTACTCTCTCAGAATTAGATAAATCAAACCACAAAATAAATAAGAAAGAAGTTAGGGAGGAAAACAAAATGTTAGAAAAGTTTAAGTATGATAGATCTTTGGAGGAAATTGAATGGTGATAGAAAGAAGTTTACTTTTTTTTCAGGGGCTCATGGAACTTATACAAAAATTGATCATGTGTTAGGGCATAAAAACCTCAAAATCAAATGGTGAAAAGGCACAAATAGTAAATGCATCCTTTTCAGATCATGATGCAATAAATGTAATGTAATTACATGTGATATAAGGCCAGGAGAAAATAAAAATTAATTGAAAATTAAATAATCTAATTTTGAAGAATGAATGGGTGAAAGAATAAATGATAGACACAATCAATAATTTCATCCAGGAGAATGACAGTAATGAGACAACACATCAAAATTTGTGAGATACGGCCAAAGAAGTTATAAGGGGTAATTTTATATATCTAGATGCTTACTTGCATACAATAGAGAAAGAGAAGGTCAATGAATTGGGCTTACAATTTAAAAAGCTAGAAAAAGAGCAAATTAAAAACCCTCAATTAAATACCAAATTGGAAATTCTGAAAATAAAAGGAGAGGTTAATAACATTGAAAATAGGAAAACTATTGAATTAATAAATAAAAGTAAGAGTTGGTTTCATGAAAAAAATCAACAAAATTGATAAGCCTTTAGTTAATTTGATTAGAAAAAAGAAAGAGGAAAATCAAATTGTTAATCTCAAAAATGATAAAGGACAACTTTCCTCCAATGAAGAGGAAATTAGAGTTATAATTAAGAGTTACTTTGCCCAACTTTATGCCAATAAATTTGATAATCTAAAGGAAATGGAGGAACATGTACAAAAATATAGATTACCTAGGTTAACAGAAGAGGAAATAAATAATTTAAATAGCCCCATTTTAGAAAAAGAAATAGAACAAGCTATTAATCAACTCGCTAAGAAAAAATCTCCAGGGCCAGATGGATTTACATTCCAATACTATATAAAGTATTTGGAAAAAATTGGGAAAGGAGGTATACTACTAAATTCTTTTTATGATACAAATATGGTGCTAATAGCTAAACCAGGTAGTGTGAAAACAGAGAAAGAAAACTGTAGACCAATTTCCCTAATAAATATTGATGCAAAAATTTTAAATAAGATATTAGCAATGAGATTACAGAAAGTCATCCCCAGGATAATACACTATGACCAATTAGGATTTATACCAAGAATGCAGGACTGGTTCAATATTAGGAAAACTTATCAGCATAATCAATTATATTAATAACCAAACTAACAAAAATCATGGGGAAATAAATTGAGATCAGTGCAACAGAAATATCAAAAACTGGAAAATAGGACTGGTAAAATGGAAAAAGTATTCACTGGAAAACAAAATTGGTGAATTGGAAAAAGAAAAAAAAA
>JAJPUD010031047.1:0-11565 GCA_023553655.1 Myrmecobius fasciatus | reverse complement strand
TCTTTGGGTTTATCGAACACTAGATTGTTAAGGTTAATGCCTAGGTTGTCCTGATAACCTATCCTGTGCCACTGATCGACTGCTCTATTTCTTATCCAGTACCAAACGGTTTTGATGACCGCTGCTTTATAATATAGTTTTAGATCTGGTACAGCAAGGCCACCTTCATCTGCCTTTTTTTTCATTAATCCCCTTGAAATCCTTGACCTTTTGTTCTTCCAAATGAACTTTGCTACTATTTTTTCTAGATCTGTAAAATAATTTCTTGGGAGTTTGATTGGTATGGCACTAAATAAGTAGATTAGTTTGGGTAGTATTGTCATTTTTATTATGTTTGCTCTGCCTACCCATGAGCACTTAATATTTTTCCAATTGATTAGGTCTGATTTTATTTGTGTGGAAAGTGTTTTGTAATTTAGTTCGTATAGTTTCTGACTTTTCCTTGGCAGATAGATTCCCAAATATTTTATCCTATCATCTGCTATTTGGAATGGAATTTCTTTTTGTATCTTCTGCTGCTGAACTTTGTTGGTAATATATAAAAATGCTGATGATTTATGTGGATTAATTTTGAATCCTGCAACTTTGCCAAAGTTGTGAATTGTTTCTAGTAGTTTTTTAGTTGAGTCTCTAGGGTTCTCTAAGTATACCATCATGTCATCTGCAAAGAGTGATAATTTGGTTTCTTCATTACCTACTCTGATTCCTTTTATCTCTTTTTCTTCTCTTATTGCTAAAGCTAACATTTCTAATACAATATTAAATAGTAATGGTGACAGTGGGCAGCCTTGTTTCACTCCTGATCTTATGGGGAATGGTTTTAGTTTGTCTCCATTACATATGATGCTTGCTGATGGTTTTAAATAGATGCTACTGATCATTTTAAGGAAAAGCCCATTTATTCCTATACTCTCTAGTGTTTTTAATAGGAAAGGGTGTTGGACCCTGTCAAAGGCTTTTTCTGCATCTATTGAGATAATCATATGTTTTTTGTTAATTTGGTTATTAATATAATTAATTATGCTGATAGTTTTCCTAACACTGAACCAGCCCTGCATCCCTGGTATAAATCCTACCCGGTCATAGTGTACTATCCTGGGGATGACTTTCTACAATCTCATTGCTAAAATCTTATTTAAAATTTTTGCATTAATATTCACCAGGGAAATTGGTCTATAGTTTTCTCTCTCTGTTTTTACCCCACCTGGTTTAGCTATCAGCACCATATCGGTCTCATAGAAAGATTCTGGCAGTATACCTTCTGTCCCTAATTTCTCAAATAGTTTGTGTAGTATTGGAATTAATTGTTCTCCGAATGCTTGGTAGAATTCACATGCAAATCCATCTGGCCCTGGAGATTTCCTCCCAGGGAGTTGGTTAATGGCTTGTTCTATTTCTTTTTCTAATATGGGACTATTTAAATAATTTATATCCTCTTCTGTTAACCTGGGCAATCTATATTTTTGTAGATATTCCTCCATTTCATTCAGATTTTCAAACTTACTGGCATAAAGTTGGGCAAAGTAACTCCTAATTATTGCTTTAATTTCCTCTTCATTGGAGGAAAGTTCTCCCTTATCATTCTTGAGACTAACAATTTGATTTTCCTCTTTCCTTTTTCTTATCAAATTAACTAAAGGCTTATCTATTTTGTTAGTTTTTTCATAGAACCAACTCTTAGCTCCATTTATTAACTCAATAGTTTTCTTATTTTCGATTTTATTAATTTCTCCTTTTACCTCTAGAATTTCCAACTTGGTATTTAATTGAGGGTTTTTAATTTGTTCTTTTTCTAGTTTTTTTTAATAATAAGCCCAATTCATTGATCTTTTCTTTCTCTATTTTATGCAAGTAAGCATCTAGAGATATAAAATTGCCCCCTAAAACCGCTTTGGCCGAATCCCACAAATTTTGGTATGCTGTCTCCTTATTGTCATTCTCCTGGATGAAATTATTGATTGTGTCTATGATTTGCTCTTTCACCCATTCATTCTTCAGGATTAGATTATTTAATTTCCAATTACCTTTTGGTTTATTTTCTCCTGGCCTTATATTGCATGTGATTTTTATTGCATCTTGATCTGAAAAGGATGCATTTACTATTTCTGCCTTTCTGCATTTGATTTTAAGGTTTTTATGCCCTAATACATGGTCAATTTTTGTATAGGTTCCATGGACTGCTGAGAAAAAAGTAAACTCCCTACTGTCTCCATTCAACTTTCTCCATAGATCTATCATACCTAACTTTTCTAACAATTGGTTTATCTCCCTAGTTTCTTTCTTGTTTATTTTGTGGTTTGATTTATCTAATTCTGAGAGAGCAAGGTTGAGATCCCCCACTAGTATCGTTTGGCTGTCTATTTCTTCTTGCATCTCTCTTAATTTCTCCCCTAGGAATTTGTGTGCTATTGCACTTGGTGCATATATATTTAGTATAGATATTGCTACATTATCTATGGTACCCTTTAATAAAATATAGTTTCCTTCCTTATCTCTTTTGATTAGATCCAGCTTGGCTTTTACTTGATCTGAGATAAGGATTGCTACCCCTGCTTTTTTTTGTTCACCTGAAGCATAATAGGTCCTGCTCCAGCCTTTTACCTTCATCCTATATGTGTCACTATGTTTTAGATGTGTTTCTTGTAGACAACATATTGTGGGATTCTGGTTTTTAATCCAGTCTGATATCCGCTTCCGCTTTATGGGAGAGTTCATCCCATTCACATTCACAGAGAGAATAACTAATTCTTTATTTCCTGCCATCTTATTTACCCAAGTTATGTTTTCCCCTTTCCTTTCCCCTTTCTCCCTTCCCCCCACCTCAGTACTTTGCTTTTGATGACCCCCTCCCCCAAACAATACTCCACCCTTTAGATCCCCTCCCCCTGTTTTTACTCCTTTCCCCTGATTCTTCTATTTTCCCTTCTATTAGTTTGTCCTTACTTTTCCTCCTTTCCCTCCCACTTCCCTCTAGCAACAGACAAGTTTCTATGTGAAATCGAATGTCTGATATACACTTTTAGAGCCCAACCTGATGAGAGTAAGATTTACACAGTGCTCGTCTCCCTCCCCTCTTTCTCTCAATTATATTAGGTTTTTTTTCCTTTTTCATTTATTTTTCCTTTTTTTTTCCTTCTTTTTTTTTTTAGATCTTATTTTACCACTTTTTCCCTCTTTTCCCCAGTATGACAACCTTTTCCCCTCTAGTTCTCTTTTTCATATTATCAAAGTAATATTTAGTTAATTATACCCCCAAACTTTGAGTATCCCCCTAGTAAAAATAAAGTTCTCAAGAGTCCTTTCCTTTTTACCTTTTTATGCATCTCTTGAGTTCTGTGTTTGGGTGTCGAATTTTTTGTTCAGATCCGGTCTTTTCATTAGAAATAGGTGAAATTCACCTATATCATTGAATGACCATCTTCTTCCCTAGAGGATAATGCTCATTCTAGCTGGATAGGTTATTCTTGGCTGTAATCCAAGTTCCTTTGCCCTTCGGAATATCTGGTTCCAGGCCCTTCAATCCTTCAGTGTGGAAGCTGACAGATCCTGACAGATTCTAATTATTGATCCTCGGTATTTGAATTGTTTCTTTCTAGCTGCTAGCAGAATCTGTTCCTTGGTGCTATAGTCCTGAAATTTAGCCACGATATTCCTTGGGGTTTTAATTTTGGGGTCTCTTTCAGGAGGTGATCGGTGAATTCTTTCAATGGCGATCTTGCCCTTTGATTCTACAATCTCAGGGCAGTTTTCTTTCAGGATTTCCTGGAAGATAGTGTCCAGATTCTTTTTTTGATCATGGCTTTCAGGAAGTCCAATAATCCTTAGATTGTCTCTCCTAGATCTATTTTATAAGTCAGTTGTTTTTCCTAGGAGATATTTCATATTTTCTTCTAATTTTTCATTTTTTTGTTTTTGTTTGACTGATTCTTCAAGTCTTAGTGAGTCATTCACTTGCATTTGTTCAATTCTTATTTTTAAAGTGTTGTTTTCTTCAGTTACCTTTTTAAGTTCCTTTTGTAACTGGCCAATTTGTTCACTGCACTCTTTTTCCACTTCACTAATTTTATTTTTTAATAAATTGGTGTCTTTTTCATATCTCTTTTGCAGAGCATCATATCCTTCTTGCAAGATACTGTATCCTTCTTGCACTGATTTCAATTTATTTTCCCTTTTATCCTCCAGCTCTCTTTTGAGGTTCTTTATGCAATCTTCCAGAAAGGCCTTTTGAAACGGGGACCAGTGATGGTGGTGGCTGTTTTTTTCTGGATTTTTGTCTAAAGAAACCTCTGTATCTGAGGTCGTTTCTTTGCCTTGATAAAAGCTGTCTATGGTAAGAGCTCTCTTTTGCTTCTTCATCATTTTTTTTTTAGACAGAGTGGATATCTCTTTAAGGTAGGGGAAAAAAAAAAAAAACCTCGGCTGAAGACGCTTTGCCCTGGGGCACTTCGGCGAGTTGACTTAAGGTGCTGGTCCGGTGGGGGCTAGGACTAAGTCCGAATTACTCCTTAAACAAGGCAAGTCTGCCAGAACACCTGTCCCCAATCAGGGCAGAGTGTCCCGAGTGCCTCAGATAAACTCCAGGTGTTTGGAATTTGGAGTTTGGAGTTTGGAATTTCTTCCACGGTGAGCTGAGCTGAGTCCCACCCTCACTTCCGGCCTGCACAGTTGTCGTCTATTTATCTCTCTGTCCGAGTCCGACTAACCTGATATAAAGTTCTCCAGAGAACCGTGCCCAAATATTTCTGAGTTCGTTGACTTGAAGATCAGTTCAGAGGCTTATTTTATTGTTGATTTGAGAGAAGATCAGAGGAGAGGCAGAAAGTCACCTTTTCACTCCGCCATCTTGGCTCCGCCCCTCCGAGAGTTATTTTTTTTATTTCCTTCTGTTCATTTTCTCATACATTTTCTTCTTTTCACTTCTCTCTCTACTTATTCTATCTCCTTATTTTTTTAAGTTATTATCTCTTCTTTTTTTCTTTTGAGCCATTTTTGCTACTGCCCTCTTTCCAAACTTAAGATTTTTTTTCTCCTCAGTAATTTCCTTAAATATTTTTCCCCTTTCTTATATTCCCATTCCCCCTTTCCCTGTTTACATCTGTTTATTTATTTGAATGTATATCTGCACTAAACTTTTGTTATACATACATTTGTGTTTTTCCCCTATTTTGATTGTTTAGATAAAAGGAAAGATCAAACGGCATGCTGAGCCTAAAGTCAGGAAAACCTAAGTTCAAATCTGGAGTTCAAATATTTACTAGTTGTGTGGGTAAATCATTTAACTTCTGTCTCAGTTTCCTCAACTATAAAATGAGGATAATAATAACATCTATCTCACAGAGTTGTGAGGATTGACAAATAATTTTTAAGTGCTTAGTACTGTCTAATCCATAGTTAGCACTTAATATTTTCTCCCCTCCTTCCCTCTTTCAGTATCCCTTTCATACTTGCTTATAATTCTATTTTTTTAAGTATGAGCATAACTTAATCTTTTTCATCCTATTGGTGATATACATTAACAATAGTTAGAAATTGTTAGGAGGATAAAGTAGGCTCAATAAGAATAAACTTCTTAGGAAGTGCATCTCAAGCAGAATGGACTACCTAAGGGATATAGGAGATTTCACTTAAGATCTTCAAGACATTTGATGGAATCTTTTTGGATAGGTTGTAGTAGAGATTATTCTTTAGGTCTTTTATATCTATAAAATTCACTGATTCTGAGCCATAGAGCATGGCATTTATATTTGATGTGCTTTTTTCAGTAGTGGTTCTCAACATAGGATACATGAATATTTATTTCTAACATTTTGATACTGATATCTCAATTTAAAATTTTGGCTTTATGCCTTTAAAATATTTTTTCCTAACAAGGGTACATTAGCTTCATCAGACTTCCAAAGATGTTCATGGCACAAGGAGACATTAAGAATAACTTCTCTAAAAGTGAAATGAGAAGTACAACTACATTGTGGTACATAATAGTAGTAATATTTTAAGGATAATCAACTCTAAAAGATTTAAATGCTCTGATCAAGACAATGATTCAAGACAATAATACAAAGGACACATGATGAAAAATGCTACCTACCTTTAGAGAGAGAACTAATGAACTCTGAGTACATATTGAAGCATGCATTTTTTACTTTATTTTCTATGGCTAATATAGAAATATGCTTTTCATAATTTCATATGGATAATCAGTATTATTTGACTTCTCAAGGGGTGAGGAGAGGGTGGGAAGAAGGGGGAGAATTTAAATTCACTTTTAAATAAATGTTAAAATGTTTAATTGTAATCAGGAAATATTTAATGAAATAAAAATATATTTTAAAAAAGAATGTCTTCTCTAAGTCTTGCAAATAAAATAATGAAGGCACTCAGTGATAAACCTGAAAAGAATAGGTAAGAAACTGTTCAATTTCCCATTCTTCCTCTATGGCTCTGTGTTTAATCTCCCTTTGTTATCTGCACCATTCTGGGATTAAACTGTTCTGGCTAAGTATTTCTCTGCATGGAATATAAATAAAACTTGAGAGGATAAGAAAGCTCTAATTAATTAGGTTAGAGGTTAACTGACTACAGAAAAATATCAAATTAATTGCAGTCTCTAGTCTTGGTGCTGTTAACTGAGGCTCATGACATTTCCAACTAGAAAAGGCCTCAGAGATTATTTAGTATGACTTCCTTTTACAAGGGGGGAAACTAAAGTCACACCCACTAAGTGGCAGGGCTGAGATTTATTCTTAAATCTTTGCATTTTAAATTTCATGCTCTTTCCACTATAGTTCTGTGAAAATAGAAATATTGCAACTAATCATGTGGATAACAAGAATTTAACATATTTAAATTTCCCATTTTGGACTGGATATTTAGACAAATGTATACAATTCCCCTACAAATTATATTTGAAGGCTAAGTATTTCTTACTGTCACCTAGATAATTTTATTTAACTCTTTTTTTATCCTATAAAAAGATGAAGTAAAGTACATATATAAAGTACACATAGATGTTTAATTTTGATCAATGAGAGGTAACCATACTTAAGAATATGGATTTTTAAATACCTGAGATCTTATCTGAAATCTTCATGCTTGTTTCCAGATGCTAAACCAAAGGCAACAGAGCAGAACTAATCCACAGTAGAGAGGATAGCAACAATAAATAATGAGGGAGAAAATATTCAGCAGCAAGAATAAAGCTAGCATGCAGGCAAATAGCTAGGACAGAATATGTGAGCACATTTAAGTAAAAGCATACTGAAGAACTTGATTAATCTTACTATAGAAACCTGTCACAAAATATACAAATCGTGAAATATCAGATACTCACCGAAACTTAATAAGCCAAAAAAATGGTCTGAAACTTTAAATAGCAAAGAAACAGATGGAAATTCATGACTTTATATAAATATTTACTTATTTCTAGCATTCAACAGAAAAAAACTATAAAGATGTTATTAAAATTATTGCAAACCTTCAAGGTTAAAAACCTGGAATAATAATGCTGATATTCAAGCTTTATTCCATATTTGAAATATAGGAAGACCTATATCATGCTTCTCTTAATTAGCTTCCCTATTCTACATTCCTCATCACCACCTCTTCACTGAATGCCAGTTGGGGACCTGATATGAAATTATAAAACAGTTCTAGTGACGCCTTGGAAAGAGAGGGGTATGTGGAGATAGAATGGAAAATAAAAATGGTAACTGTTATTTAATAGCTACACATAATATGCAGACCCTAGTTTTGTCAATTAACCTCTTGTTAGTGATAATTTTCTTTTCTTTTTTGTTTGTTTGGTATTTTAAAATGCACCAAGCAAATATTCATAAGGATTCTGTAAGGTATTTCCATTTTGCAAATTAAAAATTAGGATCAGAGAAAGAAAGCCTCTTGTCTAGAGGCAATTGTCACCTGATTGGTACTTGAACCAAGGTCTCTTGATTTCAAGACTGGTGATATTCTCACTACATAATGGAATAGAGTGGGGCTGATCAGTTTTCTAACTCTGCCTCATTTAAATCCAATTCATTCACAATTCAAGACATCACTGGTAATGTCATTGATTCTCTTCAAAAATGAAGGATGAAGGACACCATACAATAGCATTTTATTGGTAAATTCCAGTGGCTCCTTTTCACATCCAGTATCAAAAACAAGATAGTATTTGACAGTAACAGGCATTTACAAATTGATCACCTGCTACTACATCAGTCTTCTTGTAACTCATTCATCTTCATATACTTTGTGAGCGAGTGATACTGTCATGCTTGCTGATTCTCACATAAGACACACTATCTCCCTACCCTGGACATTATTATGAGCTTCCCCACCAACCTAGATTCTCTCCTCATCTCTACTTTCTGAATTCCCTGCTGCTTTCAAATTTCAGGTTCTATAACACATTCTTCACAAAGCCTTTCCTAATAGTACTTTTTCTCTGTAGACCACCTCCAATTAATCCAGTGCCATATCTTGTATGTACATAATTGCTTGAATATTGTTTTTTTTAATTGTGAACTTTTTAAGAGTAAGAACAGTTTTTGCCTTTGTTTGAATCCCCAGCAATATCTGGAATTTAGAGGTGTTTAATTAAATTCATGTCAATTAACTGATAGGTGGATAAAAGACTGGACTTGGAGTCAAGAAAACTGAGTTAAAATCAAGGTTTAGATACTTGCTATGTACTGGGGGAAGTAATTGAATCTCTGTGAGCTTCATTTCCCTCTATCTTTCAATTCCTAGTCTCCATAGTGAAGAGAATAATATTTATATCACCTACCTCACAACACTATTCTAAGACAAAAGTTATGAAAAATCTAGCATGCCCTAGAAGAAAGTTTTCCTACTAACTTGATGTCCAATTGCTAAGCACTAGTCTTATAGGTTATATTGAAATGTATGTCTGCTCTCTATTACTGTGTCTCCCTTCTGCACGTAGTTTGGAATTATATCTGTACATATTGCTTCTCTATCTTTAGAGTTTAAATTCTGAAAGCAGAGTTAATTTCACTTGTGTCTTTTTATCTTCATAATCTAGAATAGTTTCTACCATATATAAGAAATGTAATAGATTCTTGTTGAATTGAAATCAATCTTTCATTCTCTGAGTTTTAGTTTCCTCATATGTTAAATAGGGATTATAATAATATTTATATCATGTGCATGACAGAGGATTGAGATTGGAGCAAGTGCTAGAGATATACCATCTTGAAATTAAAGTAAGTGACAGATTAGTGTGGGTGGGTTTATCATAATATCAAATAATAATATAGTATTTTAAAGTCATTAGTGTTCTTTAAAAATCAAGTATAAAGAACAAGTACATTAAAGCAACATATCTACAACAACCTTGTATGTTAGAGAGTGGAATGAGGAATGTCACATAGACAGTAAGCACAAAAAGCAGCATTTACATACAGGTCCTCTGCCTTAAAATCAAAACTCTTTCTATTATACCATTCATTTTTTGCAGTAGGTGGAGAAAAGAAAACTAGCATTGATAAATTATTATAACAACAACAACCATAGCAATAATAAATAGGGAACACTTGAATTAAACTTGAGTCCAAGAAGGTCAAAGGAGTAAACCCAGGGCAGCAGTTATTAATAGGAAAACATATTTCCTTCCAATTCCATAGGAAGACACATGAAACAATGTATGGAGAAATTGAGCTGATACACTGGCTGATTAGTTTGGAGGTAATCAAATCAGGTTATGAGGAAAACATCTATTGAAACTTTCATTATTAACGAATCTCAAATATTCTTGAAAAAGACATGAGCCTTCTTTAAAAAACAAACAAACAAACAAAAAACTAGTAACTGTATTGACCAATCAGATCAGACCTAATCTTTTTCTGTGAAGTTCTAAAAAGAATTAGAAGTCAGATTAACTGTCTGGATGTTGTGTAACTTATAAAGGCCTTTTGAAAATGTTCCTCTTAATGCTACTGTAAAGTTCAAGTGATGCTATTTTCTCCAACATGATTAATTTCAGTGTTCTCAGAGCTTGTGAGAAAATAAGGTTGAGAATGTCATGTATCATCTCCCCAATTGGACAAGCCATTTGTAGCATACCACTTTCTAGCAATGGATGTTATGGAATATTTCCGCAAGCATTTCAGATTTTGTTTTGATTATCATTGTCACCAACCATAATTTATGTTTAAGTTTCTCATTTTCTTATAGTAACCATCACTGTATAAAGCAATACTTAAAGAGACTAATTATACTTTAAATTTATGGACTAGGCTTTTTGAAGCAGTGAACAGTGAAATATTATTTCCATGGATTTACCAAAAGGAAATTTTTTATTCCATAGATGAAACTAATACATTCAATGCCTATGAATTGGGATTATATAAATAGAAAAGTTCTTTTTTATCACTGAGATTCAAAAGTAGATACTATGTTCTCTCTCCTAGCTTTTTAAAGACGAATTGGAAGAATAAGAAATTACTTCTTTTAGAATTAACCTTTTCCTGTATATATGATTTTGTGATAGAGATATTATCTTCTTCATATAAGAATCTTATTTTTAACATATGCTTGGGTAAATATTATGTACACATTTGTTTTATTTTACTATTCACTAAGAATTTGATAAGGCAAATGCAATTGTAGTTCACATTCCACACCTGCTGTTCAATTTCCAAAAAAATATCATTAAACTGTTTAAAGTATTCCTTCATTTGTTCCTGTTCTTGTTCATTGTACTCTTCATGGGATTTTAAAGACTTTCACAAATTCTAAACTCAAAAAAGTCAGATTATGCAGTGATATTGAAGGCAAGAGGCCTTCATTTGGTGAGTCAAACTTATATAATAGAAGACTCAATGGGACCCTCCAGGTTCAGGGTACAGAGTGGCAGGAAGGGGAAACAAAATAAGGGTACTACCAAAGTGGACACAACTGTGCTTGAAGTACAGTGGTCTACAAATCCAAAAGGATGATATTCAATAGCAGTTCCATAGATAGGATTTTCTTTTTTCTTTTTTTTTTTTTTTTTTAATAAAGCTTTTTATTTGCAAAACATATGAGTGACCTTTCAACATTGACCTTTGCAAAAAAAACTTTTTTTCCCAAGCTTTTCCTTTCCCTCCGCCCGCCCCCCACCCCTAGATGACAGGTAATCTAATACATGCTAGATAGGATAAATTATATGACAAGTACAATACATGTATACATATCTATACAGTTATCTTACTGCACAAGAAACATCAGATCTAGAAAGAGAAGAAGAAAAAAAAAAAAACAACCTAAGAAGGAAAACAGAATGCATGGAAATATTCACAGAAAGCGTTAAAATGCTGTGTTGTGGTTCACTCTCAGTTCCCACAGGCCTCTCTCTGGATGTATATGACTATCTTCATCGCAGCACAACTGGTTTGAATCACATCATTGTTGAAGAGAACCATGTCCATCAAAATTGATCATCATATAGTCTTGTTGCTGTGTATAATGTTCTCCTGGTTCTGCTGATTTCACTCAGCATCAGTTCATGCAAGTCTCTCCAATCCTCTCTGAAATCCTCCTGTTGGTCATTTCTTACAGAACAAT
>JAJPUD010031046.1:0-12775 GCA_023553655.1 Myrmecobius fasciatus | reverse complement strand
GAGAGAGAGAGAGAGAGAGAGAGAGAGAGAGAGAGAGAGAGAGAGAGGAAAGAGACAGACAGACAGAGGAGAAAGACAGGAGAGACAGACAGACAGACAGAGGAGAGGGAGACAGACAGAAAGACACACAGAGGGAAATGGAGAGAGAAGAAAGTAACAGAGAGAAGAAAGAGGCAGGCAGACACACACACACACACAGACACAAAGGCACACACATAGAGAGACACAGAGACAGAAGGAGACAGAGACAGAGACAGAGAAACAGACAGAAATAGAGACAGAGAGAAAGATACACAGAGGGAAACAGAGAGAGGAGAAAGAAATAGAGAAGAAAGAGGCAGGCAGACAGAGAGAGACAGAGACACAGAGACAGAGATAAAGACAGAGAAAGAAAGAAAGACACAGAGAGAGCTAGAGATAAAGACAGAGACAGAAAGACACACAGAAGGAAACAGAGAGGAAAAAGAAACAGAAGAAAGAGGCAGGCAGACAGACACACACAGAGAGAGACAGAGACACAAAGACACATACATACAGAGAGACAGAGATAGAGACAGAGAGAGACAGAGAAACAGAGACAGAGACAGAGAGACAGAGAGACTGGCCTGATCTAGTGGGGAGACTGTAGCCTGTAAAGCGGCTGTATCTTCCAGGAGAAGTAAATCCCTATTATCTCCCATATGGGTACTTTCTTCTTGGATGATGTAGGCAGGTACAGCAAAGCCCCATTACTCAAAAGCCATTTTTTTCAAACATTTATTTAAAAATTTCAAGTTCTAAATCCTCTCCCTCCCTCCAGCCCTTCCCCTACCCACTGGGAAGGCAAAGGAAATATCTATTAGCCATGCAACACGATGTGAAATGTATTTCTCAAAACATTTTTAAGCCGTTTTCATTGTATAAATTGTTTTCTTGGCTTCTGATCACTAGTCTGCATCAGTTGATTCATATCTTCCCAAGTTTCTTTGAAATTGTCCATTTATAATTAAATTTTTAAAAATGTTTTTCATTTTATAATTTCTTACACTACAATATTACTGCATTATATTTACATGGCACGATCTCTGCATCTATTCCCTAGGAGATGGCACCCCCTTAGTTTCCAGTTATTTCCTATAACAATAAGAGCTACTCTCAATATTTTGGACATTTTGGAGCTATTTCCTTTGGACTCTGGAGTTTGCTTAGCCTTCCTACCGGTGTCACTGACTCAAAAAGGTACAAAACTTTGAGTGATTTTTGGAACATAGTTCCAAATTGCTTTCCAGAATGGCTAGACCATTTCACAGCTTCAGAAGTCCCTTGGGGTGCCTGTTTTCCTGCTGCCCCTCCAACAAAAGTCATCTTACTTTCCCTCGTCCTTGTCCAAATGATTATGGATCCACAGGGTTGATTTGTTTGCATTTCCTTAATTATTAGAGATTTAGAGCATTTTTTTTTTTTTTGTTAGGGTTGTGGATAGCTTAGATTTCTTCCTCAAAAACATTCAATTTAGAAGCTCTTTTTTTGGTAGTATCCCCAAAACTGAAAGCAAATAAGGAGCCTATCTATTAGAAAAATGGAATATTAATGTAATCGAATATTTATTATGCTTTTAGAAATGAAAAAAACAGGCAGTTTCAAAGGAAACAGATGCTCTCTATGATCTGATGCAGAATAAAGTGAGCAAAACTAGGAGTGCCATTTTAATAACGATGGCAATCTTATAGGGGAAAACAACTTTGAAAGACTTAAGAACTGTGATTATTCCTAATTTCAAAAGATTGAAGTTGAAGCCAGAGAGGGGATGAGCTTAAAATCTAAGATGAAACAATTTTTGGAAATGACCAATGTGGGATTTTTTTTTTTTTCAGGATTACACACACTTTAAAACCCTATAAGGGTTTAAAAAGAAAAAAAAAAAAAGCTCAACGTGTATGTATACTATGTATGGTGTGATTAAGAGGAAGAGATAATTATAACAATAAAAAAAAAAGAAAATTGCCCATTCATACCTGTTGACTATATATTTGTTTTATACTAGATTTGTATCAGTTCTTTATATATTTTTGGATATGAGACCTTTATCAGAGAAAACAAAACATGTTGCAAAGATATTTTCCCCAGTTATCTTCCTTCTAATTTTTCCCCTGAGGCAATTGGGGTTAAGTGACTTGCCCAGGGTCACACAGCCAGGAAGTGTTAAATGTCTGAGGTCAGATTTGAACTCAGGTCCTCCCGACTTCAGGGCTGGTGCTCTATCCTCTGCATCATCTAGCTGCCCCTTTTCCTTCTAATTTTAACTACATTAGTTTTTCTTTTTCCAAAACCTTTTGCAAATGAAAATTAGATCAGTTGGTTCCTGAGTTCAAATTTAGTAGCTGTGTGACTTTCAGCAAGTCACTTTTGCCTCAGTTTACCTCAGTTTCTTCATCTGTCAAATGAGCTGGAGAAAGAAATGGCCAACCATTCCAACATCTTTGCCAAGAAGACCACAAATGGGATCACAAAGAGTCAAATACAACTGAACGATTGAACAAAAATGAAAACTGTCCATTTTATCTTCTGTGATCCTCTCTATTCAGCCTTGAACTCTTCCCTGATGCAAAGTGCCAAAAGGTGATTTCTTCCCTTCTCATCTAATTTGTTTATATCATCTTTAATGTCTGGGTCACGCATCCCTAACTTAGTATATGGTATGAGATGTTGGTACACACCTAATTTTCTGCCAATTGCCATCCAGTTGTTGTTGTTGTTGTTTTTGTTTTGCTTTTTTGCTGAGACAATTGGGGTTCAGTGACTTGCCCAGGGTCACACAACTAGGAAATGTCTGAGAACAGATTTGAACTCAGGTCTTCCTGACTTCAGGGCTGGTGCTCTAACCACTGCTCTCCTTTGCTGCCCCAATCCAGTTTTTTTTTTTTTTTTTTTTTAAGAAGCTTGTGCCAAATAGCAAGTCTTTACTTTAGCATCTGGACTTGGAGACCACAGTTACAAGCTTTAACAAGGGGAGAAAACTTGGTGTTCAGGGAACACACAGATTAGCAGAGCCCATTGGAGAGCAAATCGGTATCAAGGAGAGACTAAGAAGCTTGCTATTTTCCGAGCAGCCACAGAGTAGTGGGAGTCCCATAGACACTTGACAGCTACTCCTTGGTCCTCTTGGGGGGGTTAGTCTGAGAAGCAGGAAGCAAGCCGGGAGGATGGATAATTAGATCAGCAGAGTTTGAGCATCAGCGGCTGCCTGCCACATGTGGAGAGGATCCTCATAAATAAGGGCAGAAAAGAACATCTTCTGGGACCCCTTAATTCTTCCTGAGCCTGGGGGGGGACCTCAGCACTCAGACAAGTGCAGGAAGGAGGACTTCCTGCCCAGAGCCTCATGTGCCCACTATGGGAGATAGAGACACTCTCTAGTGCTGGAAAATGCTGAGAGCAAAATCCTTCTGTCTGGGAATGTGGCCTTGCAGGGCTGCCCGCAGGCTACCAGCTCAAGTCCAAGGAAAAGCAAGGAACAGCAAAAGCGGAGGGCCCCCTTCGTCCCCCCCACTTGTGGCTGCACTCATTTATAAGTTGCAGGGGAAGTGGTTATAAGTGATATCCGACATAAAGTCCCTTCGGTTGTTGTTGATGCACGTACCAACTTTATTTTACGGTTTGGGCTTATTTTGTCTCTATCAATGTCGTGTCCAGGAGATAAACTATATAGATTTGGTAGCTAGGTATTTTTTTTGGCTGTTATTTTCTAATTTATTAGTGATTATTCCTGGTTTTCCCCCCAGCTACCTCGTGTTGTGCACAAACCCCGGCTCTGGAGCATATGTGAGATCCGCCCCGTGTGGGACCTGGATGTTGGGTTACTGCAGTCGTACTTTGCATTGTCTGTTCTGTGTAATATTAAGAGAGTTGTGATGATTTCTGTGACGGCCGTGTCAGCCTTCCCCACGCCTCTGGTGCAGGTTTGCAAGTGTACCACAACTGATTTTTCAGGGCCTGCAAAATTTTCATCTGGGGGAGGAATTAACAAAAGTTACTGGGGCCAGACTGTCTCGACGGATGAGAGCCCATTCCATCCGGCCATGGATGCTACCTTGACCATCTTCTTGCCATGATGTTACCTCCTTTAATGCCTTGCCCCTTATTTTGGCTGGCACCAATCATCAAATCAATACAATCTTTGTTTCTGGAAAGGACATGTCAATCAATTACCTGAAGCTTTATTGATCATTTTTGTGACTTTTCAGATCAAAAAATTCTTTCCTAGCCATCCCTCACCATCCTGTCTTCATTAATATATGTTTCTTGAGGGAAGGAATTGTCTTCTTAATTTTTTTATTCCTGGTTTACAGTGCCTGGCCACATGGTAAACATTTAATAAATGCTTCTTCCTCCTTTCCTTCTCTCCTTCCTTTCTATTCCTTCTTTCCTCCCTTCTTTCTTTCTTTCCTTCCTTCCTTCCTCCCTCCTTCCCTTTTTTCCTTCCCTCCTCCCTTCCCTCCCTCTTTTCCCTTTCTCACCCTCTCCTCCCTCCCTCCATTTCCTCCCTCCCTCCTTCTCTTTCTCCCTTCCTCTCTCTCCTCCCTTCCTCTCCCTCTCCTCTCTCCCTCCTTCCCCTCCCTTTCCTTCTCTCCTCCCTTCCCTTCCCTTCCCCTCCCTCCCTCCCTTCTTTCCTTTTTTTCTTCCTTCCTTCCTTCTTTCCTTCTTTCCTTCCTTTTCTTCTCTCTATCCCTCCTCCCCTCCCTCCCTCCTTCCTAAGGGTGCCTGGAGAAAACCCCTCTGTATGACCCCCATGGAGGTGGGAGTGAGCATGTTTGCCTTCGTCCACAGACTTCCTAGTTCTTCTCCTGCCCTTCAAAGCAAAACCAGCCTTCTGGTGCCCTCCTGCCATGGAGGTGACAGCTCCCCCCCCCAATCAATTCCCATCATTTGCTGCTTCTGCAGCCTTCCTTGGGCTGGGGTGGGGAGGTCCCTGCAGCAAGAAGACAAGCTGAGGCAGGTCCTGGAGAGTGCTGGTGACCAGGCAGGAATGTGGGGGCCGCAGGCTGGGGGCTCCCTCCCCCTTTCTCTCCTCCCGCTCTCCACTGGCTACACTGATGGGTAGTTAGCACGTAGTGCCACCAGGTGGATGAATGATTTATTGCACTCCCTGTTGGAGGTTTCATTGGCAGCTTCCTTTTGCCTAGCACCTAGAAATCTGGTTGTGGAGGGTGGGTGCCATTGCTCCTGCAGCACCGCAGGTATCACCTGGGACACTAAGACTACACCTAGCCCAAAGCAGCACCTTAGAACATGGCGTGTCAGGGCTGGGGAGGCCTTAGAACGTGATGTGTCAGAGCTGGGGGGACCTTAGAACACATGTCACAGCTGGGGGGACCTTAGAACATGGAGTGTCAGAACTGGGGGGACCTTAGAACATGGCATGTCAGAACTGGGGGGACCCAAGAACATAGCATGTCAGAATCAGGGGGACCTTAGAACATGGCGTGCCAGAGCTGGGGGAGGGGTGTGCTTAGAACATGGCGTCTCAGGGCTGGAGGCAATTACTCCTTGGTCAACTCTTCCTGCAGCACTATTTGCACCCTCCTGGCTCGTCCTGGGCTCCTTCCCCGGTCAGCCACTTGAGGGCAGCTGCTATTCTTTTCTCTCCCTTCCTCAGGTAGCAGGCAGCCGGCTTGGCTGCAGGTTGCAGAAAGCTGGATATTTCTCTGAGTTCTGGGGAGGTTCCCTCACTCTTGCCACGTCTGCATCTGGGGGGTCCTGTGCTCACTGGCCTTGGTGGTGCTGTCCGTTCAGCACCATTCTCAGCCTGTTCCACAAGGAAGTCTTTTGAGAGGGTCCTGAAACGTGTTGCTGAGGGGTCTGAAGATGGCACTCATTCCCCACTCCCATACCCCCTTGGGGAGATTTTAATATGCAAATCTTACAAAGTTCTCATTGGCTTCTCTCAGCCTGTGGCTCCTATCCTGAACCCAAATGTCTACACCTGCTCCAAAGCCCAGGCAGGAACTTCATCAGCTAAGCATCTGTATTCCATTTAGCTCATCCAAGAGTTTGCAAAAGTGGCTTCTCAACTACTGAGAATTTTTGTAGCATAAATACTTGCTCCTTCAAGGTTTTTTGTTTTTGTTTTTTTCAAGTCTTCTGTCTAGCTAGGTAGCACAGTGTATGCAGTGGTAAATTGAAGACCTGAATTCAAATCCAGCATCAGACACCTACTATCTGTGGATTTTGGAAAGGAACTCTATTTTCCTCACCTGTAAAATCATAACAGCACCCACCTTGCAGGCTGTTATATGGATCAAACAGGATAACACATGTCAATCCTTTAGTACAGTGCCTGACACATAATAGGTGCTTAATAAATGCTTGTTTCCTCCTTCCCCCTTTTTCAATATTGTTTTCTGATCTCTATGTCTTGCTTGATAAATGTGAGTATTTTATGCAAGGAAAGATAGTGAGAATGACTAAGCAATTGAGTCAAAGTTTTCATTTCAGGTTATACAAAGCTGATTCCTTTTCCTGATTTTTTTTAAATTTTTATTTTCAGCTAGAAATTCTCTCCATCCCCCCACATCCCCACACTTTCACATGGTTTGAGAGACCATTCAAAGAACAAAATGAAGCTGTTTTGTGTAAAGCAAATCTGAGGGACCAAAGATTTAAGGCACCCCTAAATTTGGGAAGAAAAAAACGGAATTCCCAGCTATTGAACTAAAGGCTTCATTAATCGATTCATATATTGGGAACCTGGAAGTAGGACGCTATAGGGGAAAACTTTTTGGATGGGCCTGGGCGGGAGGGGAAGAGTAGGCCAGTGGCAATCTGGCCTGGCCTGGAAATGGACACAAGGGCGGAGCTTGGAGGGTCCTTAGATACCATCCAAACTCGTCGCTTTGCCCACGATGCCCACTGCTGTCTGGTTTATCCCACAAGCAAGTGTCACAGAAAGACTGCCAGCCTTGGAGGCAGAAGGGACCTGCCCATGCCTTCTCAGCTCTTGGCCAGGAGCTTCCTCCAGTTGAAAGAGAATTGGGGGGGGGTGCTTTCCTTTGGGGCTTATTTGCAGATTCCCAGCACCCCAGCGCTCCCTCAGTTTCTCGCCTTCCCTAAGAACTTCAGAAAAGTCTTTTGACTTTGAATAGTCTCAGGAACTGGCTCTTTGTTCTTTATTCTTGCACCCGGACAGCGGGGAGCTCAACACTTGCTAATTAACTAGCTGCTGATGTAGAAGATCCTGTTTTCTTAGGTCTGAAAGCCTTGGAAGTAGCTAGAACACCCTTTCCCCCCCTTTCTCTAGAGTGTCCCTTTCCCGCCTGAGGGGCCTTTCGCCCAAACTCGGGTCGGGTTGCTCGGGAGGAGCTGGGATGTATGCCATCTGCGGCTCCTCGAGCCGTCCCCACGACTCTCCCCACAGGGTGAATCACGCTCCTGAGTGGACATCCCCACAACAGCGCGCGTGGGCAAAATGTGGCTAACCTCCGCGGACTCTCTCGGGCCGGGGCTAGCCAGGCCCCTGAATATGGCCGCAGCACTTTCTACCCTAATCTCTCCCTGAAATGGCCGACTCCAGAGTGGGGGTCATTGCTTAAAACCAGGACCTTTTCTCCTCGTCAGCCCTCAGTTTACCCCTTGACCCCACTGAGTGGGTTTTCTCCTCCTCAGACTTCGGGGGCTCGCTTTTCTCTCCTCCCCCCACCCGAGATTCTCCGGCTGCTCCCTGGCCCCCAAGTTCACTTAGAACCTCAATGTAGACAACTGAGCTTCCCGAGTCCGGCCCCGCCCGGGCCCCACAGAACAAAGTGCCCCTCGGACTGGATGCCTCGAAGGGAGCCCCCAAAGGAGCCGACCTCCCTCACCCCGGCCCCGGACAGGGCTCCGGGACCCGCCAGGGAACCTTTGGGTCATTCTAGCCTCTCCCCTCTTCTGGGGCTCGAGGGCATCACGTGCCCGGCCGATGCCAGCTGTCCCCCATCCCCAGCCGTCATCATTGGAGACGCTCCTGCGCCAGCAGCCCCGCGTCCGAAAGGGGTGGAAAGGACCTTAGGAGGACGCCCCCAAGGGGGCTTAGCCGGGTCGGGTGGCCCGCCCGGAGTCAGGAAGATCTGAGTTCAAATTCGACTTCAGACACTTCCTAATTGGGCGACTCTGGGCAAGTCACTTGCCTCAGTTTCCTCATCCGTAAAATGAGCAGGAGAAGGAAATGGCAAACCCCTCCAACATCTCTGCCAAGAAAAGCCCCAGGAGGGTTACCCAGAGTCCGACACGACGGAACAACTTCGAAAAGGGCTTCTTCCATTTTCCCTGACTCTTCCCCGCCTTCCCTCCCGTGCCTAGCTCCCTCCTCCTAGTCTTTTCCTTCTCCCACGCCCCCTTTCTCCGGGCTCCGCCTTTCCCCCCTCCCCTTTCTTTCCTTCTCCTCTCCTTCCGTACAGAGCCCCGCCCCATCAGGCATCCAGTTGTCGGATTGGCCTTTTCGTGGGACGCGGGAAAAACTGTCGGAGCGCTGTAGGTGGGCGGTCGCGTCACTTCCGGGACGCTAGGCTGGCTGGGCCCGCCCCTTCCTGGCCGTCGCTTCCGGCAGCCGCTGCCATTCCTCCCGGCGACCTTGGCTCTGCCCCTTGCGCTACCCGGCCCGGCCTTGTCCCGGTTCCTCCCGACTTCGCTATGTCCGCGCTGGTCCCACGGCTGCTGAGCGGCCTGACGCGCCCCGCCCGGGGCTTCCTGCACGTTCCCCGCGCGTCCCTGTATGCACGGCCGCCCCGGGAGGAGCTGAGCGTGGTGGTGAGGAGGCGACGGGAGCGGGAGGGAGGGAGGTCCCGGACCGGGGAGGGTGCTGCACCGCCCACGCTCCTGGGGTTCCGGGATCCGCGGTCCCGCGACCTGCGGGTGTTCGGGAAGGCCCCTCCCCCTCCGGCCTGTCAGGGTCATTGCCCGGACCCCGGGGGGGGGGGGGACTCGCAGGGAGGGCAGCGGGAGCCTCGGTGATTCTCCTCCCCCCCCCTTTCTCATGCTCGTTTTATGCCCCTTCAGGACAAGACCATCGCCATGACGGCCTGCTTCCTGGCCCTCCTGGTGCCCCCCGGCTGGGTCCTGTCCCATATGAGCAGCTACAGGAAGAAGGAGTGAAGGGGAGGCGCCCCCCCCGGACCACAGACCCCCCGCATTCCGGCCCCCTTCCTCGGACCATAGATGCCCCATTCCAGGACCCCCCTCGGACCACAGATCCCCCATTCCGGACCCCCCCCACTCTCGGACCACGAGCTCTCCGCATCGCACCCCGGACCAGACTTCCTCAATCATGAGCAGCTGATTTCCCCGTGGCAGCCGCCCCGGCCTGGGCACTTGGGGCACCGGACAATAAAGTCAAAAGAAATCTCCTTGAGTCCGCCTGGTCCGAGTCGTGTTTGCCCCGCGGACTTGGGGGGGGGGCAAGGGTGCCCAGCTAGCAGAGTCAGTCTCCCCAGGCTAGAGTGGGGGTTACCGGAGGTGATGGGGGCCAAGCTGGCACAGAGCAGGTACTTAATGAGTGCTTCCTCTCCCCCCAGACACTGGCCCACTTCTTAGTTTTACTTTGCCAAGTCTGGGTGCCAGGAGCCTCCATCCAGGGCCTCGTGTGTCCATCCTTGTCCTGTTAAGGCCGGGCCGATCCACGGATTCCTCCATGGAAATGCCCAGTGGTAGTGGGAGGAGCGCCGGGCCTTCCTGTAAGCTTGCTCCCTCCCAGAGCTGTGGTGACCAAGCCTGGTGTTGACCACGGCCAGCTCTGTGGGCACTGCCGCCCGCCTCATCACCCCAGAGGCTTGGGGTTTGGGCAGAAAAGGCCAGCGGGCAGGGTTGAGCTGGGTCACTGCTTTCTCCCACTTTTGAATGGTTCTGGGCCCTCCCCTCCGGCCCCAGGGCTCCCTTCTATCACTAAGGGTCTGCTCCCTTACCCGGGTTTCTTCCCAGCTCTGAGGGCCGCAGGGAAACCATCCTGGACCCTCTACTGGCATCCTGCCTCCTGTGTGGGGAGCCCGTGTGCGAGCTCTGCCCTCTCCGCCAGTGTGGCTGAGCCTGCAAATCTGGGCTCTCTGGGAGGAATTCTCTAGTTGGGAGTTGGGGGCGGTGTGGTGCCGTCCATTTGGGATGATCCCTTTTCTCTTTCACAACACTGGCACCCAGCGGAGCATTTGGGGGAGGGCAAGCCTTGCCCCAGGGTTGGTCTCCTAGCCACGTTCCTGACGCAGGTATGGTGCCAGGCAGGGACAGCCAAGGGGGTTTCCTGGTGACTGCCACCCTGCCGAAGCCTTGGTCTTCCCATGCTGACCCCTGTAGCCTGCTAGGAGCAGGGGGCAGTTGTTCATCAGTGGCAAGGGGGCAATGGTGTTTGGGGCATCCAGCGTGGCGCTCTTGGGTGGCCTGCAGCCTCAGCTTTCAGAACCCTGGCAGCTGGAGGTGAGTGGGCTGGTTCCTTGGGCCTGTCCTCACCCGGAGGAAGGTGCCCTCTGTCCTGTGGGAGCTGTAGGTGCCCATGGCAGCAGGTGTGGGGGTGGGTGTAGAAGGGAGAATCAGGGCGATGGCCTGGCTTTTTCAGCCTTTGGATCCCCTCATCCCAAGGTGACTTTGGCTGAAATCTCAGTTGACCCCTCCTCCCCAGCTTTCCTAGGGCTAATTTGAGTGATGAGGGGTTCCTCAAGGATTCCTCATAGGAGCAAATGTCGACCCCTTGCCCCTTGACCTTGGGGGAGTTCCTCAGGGGCTGCTGGGTACCCCAGGTCCAACTGCTTCACTGATCCTCCTCTGCCTGGTCTGTAACTGTCGGGCCGTGGAACGTCCTGAGCCCAGAAGTCTGCTCGCCCTGTGCCTGCTCCGCACACCCAGCCTGGCAAAGGCTCCGGCGCCTGCCCGGTGGCATTGCCTCATTCCAGGAGGAAGGAGCCTACCGAGCAGCCCTTTCCCCTGTAGGAGAGCTGGGCCCCCTCCTGGTGCCTTAGACATCCATCGGGGCCTGGCTGCCTCCTCCTGCCCACCCCACAGGGGCCATGGGGCCAGCCTCGGGAAGAGTCAGGGCATGTCCCACTCCCTGGAGGTGGGGGGAAGTCCAGGGGGCCCGGGCTATGCTGGAAAGAGCAGCCAGTCCATCCCCTCCCTGAGCTGTCGCCCATCGGAGCAGAAACGGAAGGCCGCCTTCTCAGGGACTTTGGCCGGGACACAGCCCCCGACGTCCTGATGAATGAGGGCCTTCGCTGCTGCTTTGTGTTTTGCCGGTGCCAGCAGCAGTGCTGAGATGCCCTCAGAGATGCCCAGAAGGGGCATCGCCGCCAAGCTGGCTTCACGGTCACTGTTCTGCTGAGGATGGGACTCCACAAGGGTGGATCCGACCTTGGGCTTGGGGCCAGAGCACTGGGTGGGCCACCAATGCCTCTGGCCTGGCACTGCTGCCAAGCCAGGGTCCGTGAGTCTTGAGGCTGTCCGTTAAATGCAGACCAAAAACGGCCAAGTAGAGCACAGGGCGTCTCTAAGAACACAGTCTGGCAGAAGGAACTGGAAGGGCCCTGGGACCCAGAGAGGGGGAGAAGCAGGCTGAGTAGTAAGGACCATCGGGCAGTGCCAGAGGAGTCCTTGCTGCTCTGCCTGGGCACTGGGCACCCACAGATGCCCATGGGGATGCCCAGCTGATGTTTGAAGGAGGGGATGAGGCAGCGGTGCATGTGCCTGGTGGGAGGTAGGGGAAGCAGGGTCTCGGGCCCCCGGGTCACCTCGAAGGAGGGTCTCAGCTGGATCTACAGCCCAGCTCACTCCCTTCACCAGCCCTTCAAGTGATCCAGGCCCCTGTGTGCCCCAGTGAGGCAGATTATGGCTAAGGTCCCTTTCCCCTGTGGGATATTTTGGGTGACGAGCGAGTGTGGGGAGAGGAATCAGAAGGGCTGAACAACCACAGGCTTGTCCCGGGGCCAGGTGCTAGAGGATGAACCCTTGAGCTTCAATTATCTATTGACTGCCCAAGTCCAGGCTGATGAAGGTGCTGCCCAGTGAGACAAAAGATGGTCTGAATAAGGTGCAAGCCCAATAGAAGCGGGCAGCGGGCAGCGGGCACTGGCAGCCAGAACCTCACGGTGCCCCGAAGGCTCCGGTCTCCAGGGAGAAGGGGACAAGTCGCGGTATGCCCTGTCCTGGGAGCCCCAGCCGAAGGAGATGAGCTAAAGAAAGGGGTGGCGGGGCGGGGGGCTCAGGGCGATGAGGAACGGAGATTCAGAGACCGCGAGGGGAGACGCGGGTACGGGTGCCTCTGGTCAGGTATCTGAAGAGCAGGTGAAGATGGAAAAGGGGCCTGGACCCAGAGGGCAGAAGGCGGGCTCGGGGAGCAGGACTTGGGGTTAGTAAAAGCCTGCTCCTCCTGAGCTGTGCAGTGTCTGGCCGGGGATGGCCAGGCCACACGGGGAGTCCTGACTCTGTGACCCGGAGCACTTTTTGCTCACCTGTAAACTCCCTCCTGGGCCCGTGGCTGATGGGGGGTGGCTGAAAGGGGAGGTCACCCGAAGGTCGTCTCCTTCCAAAGTTCTGCCTACTATGTGCGTGCTGAGGGCTGACTGTGGAGTCAGGCTGGCCTGGGTGCGAATTCTGCCCAGACCCTTCTTGCCCTTGGTCCTGAGCCCTTAAGGCGTGTCCCTTCTCTCTCTGGGAAGCCGGACCAGCGCGGGGGTCCCTTCTTTGGGCCTCAGTTTCCCCATCTGTTACCTTTCTGGGGTCAGTGGTCCCACAGGCACAGAGAGGGATGCTTGAACTTTCTTGGGTCCTCCATTTCCTCAAGGGCACA
>JAJPUD010031045.1:0-10966 GCA_023553655.1 Myrmecobius fasciatus | reverse complement strand
GTTTTTGATATTTCTGTTGCCCTGATCTCAATTTATTTCCCCATTCTTCTTCTAGCTAGCTCTCTTTTGAGATTCTTAATGCAATCATCCAGGTAAGCCTTCTGACAGGGAGACCAACTTAAGTCTGCCTTTGTGGCTTCATCTGGGATTGTTTTCATAATGTCAGGATCTGGGGACTGTTCTATTTTTTCTCCATAAAAGCTTTCTATGGTGAGAGCTCTCTTCTGCTTCTTGCTCATGATTTAAAGTTGGGATATTGGTCAAAACCAGAGAAAACTGCAACGATTTGTATTTGCCCTGGGGCAGTTTGCCGAGTTGACTTCCGGTCTGAGGCTGGTCGGGCTAGATTCGCACTAGGACCACGTTTTCAGCTGGTCTCGATCCACCCTTTTCCAAAGGCAGATCTGCCAAAGCACCTGCCCGCAAGCAGAGCAAAGTGGCCCAGGCATCTCCCAGGGGCTTCCTGGGTGCCCAAAATCTGCCCCTCTATTGCAGCCCTGACTTCCGCCCCGGCTGGAGCCTGATAGCGACCAGGGGCCAATTTCCCCTGAGGCTAACCTTCTGTGGAGTTCTTTCACAGTAGATCTTTGATAGAAGTGCGTTGTAGTCCAAATGCTTGGAGGTGCTCTCACTTAGAAACCAGTTGGAAGGCTTACTTTGTCTGGGTTTGAGGGAATGTCCCGGGAGTTCACAGAGAAAGCTGTCCGCAGTTCGTTATCTTGGCTCAGCCCTCTCTCAGAACTGGAACTCTTAATTGAAAACCAGATAGATAACTTTGACTATTTTAAGTTAAAAGTTTTTGTACAAACAAAACCAATGCAGTCAAGAGTATGAGGGAAGCAATAAATTGGGAAATCATCTTTACATTTAAGGGATCTGATAAAGGTCTCATCTCTAAAATATATAGAGAATTGTCTCATATTTATAAAAATTCAAGCCATTCTCCAATCGATAGATGGTCAAATGATATGAACAGATAATTTTCAGAGGAGCAAATTAAAACTATTTCTAGTCATATGAAAAGTTGCTCCAAATCACTATTGATCAGAGAAATGTAAATTAAGACAACCCTGAGGTACCCCTACACACCCATCAGATTGGCTAAAATGACAGGAAAAGTTAATGATGAATGTTGGAGGGGATGTGGGAAAACTGGGACACTGAGGCATTGTTGGTGGAGCTGTGAACCGATCCAACCATTCTGGAGAGCAATTTGGAACTATGCTCAAAAAGTTATCAAACTGTGCATACCCTTTGACATGGCAGCATTTCTATTGGGCTTATATCCCAAAGAGATTTTAAAGGAGGGAAAGGGACCCACCTGTGCAAGAATGCTTGTGGCAGCCCTTTTTGTAGTGGCTAGAAACTGGAAACTGAAGAGATGCCCTTCAATTGGAGAATGGCTGAATAAATTATGGTATATGAATACTATGGAATATTATTGTTCTGTAAGAAATGACCAGCAGGATGATTTCAGAGAGGCCTGGAGAGATTTGCATGAACTGATGCTGAGTGAAATGAGCAGAACCAGGAGGTCATTATACACGGCAACAACAATACTATATGATGATCAGTTCTGATGGACATGGCTCCCTTCAATAATGAAATGTTTCAAACCACTTCCAATTGTTCAGTGAAGAAAGCCATATACACCCAGAGAGAAGGATGTGAAATGTGCACCGCAACATAACATTCTCATACTCTTTATTGATGTTCGCTTACATTGTGTTTCCTTTATCTGAAATGTCTTTTGTGTAGATATGATTTTTCTTGCACAACCACCATAAGTTTGGAAATAAGTATACATATATTCGATTTGCCAAGTATTTGAACATAATTAACACGTAGTGGATATCCTGCCATCTGGGGGAGGGTTGGGGAGTTGGGGGGAAAATCTGTAACAGAAAGCTATGTAAGGGTTAATGTTGAAGAATTACCCACACATATGTTTTGCAAATAAAATAAAATTTTAAAAAAAGAACAAAGGTACAAGCAAATTTTCAGTGGTACATTATTCCCTAAAATCACATATTACAAAAGCAAAAATAGGAGTAATCACAGTCTTTCAGACTACCTATAAATTTGACTCATACTCTCATAGCAATGCATATATCTTTGGAGAAGAGTTTGCACCCACTTATAAAAATCTGTCCAGGAGGCACACGAGTGGGGAAAATGATGTACTTGATGTTACTTAAAACTGTTGTTTATGAGCCTTTAATGCTCTGTGTTCCTTTAGCAATTATATATTACATAGAAATTCTGTGCTATCTGATCCTCTTCTGGTTCTTTACTGTGTTACCAATGAGTAGATATCCCTCTTGTTTTCTCAAGTTCTTAAAGCAGTGACATACTCTTTTAGTTCATGGCCACTCTTAGCAGGGTTGAGAAAGTGACACACTGTAATGATAATTACAACAGAAAGAATACCAGCAATGTACTTGTTCAATGACAAGTAGTTTCCTTCAAACAGAAAACTACAGAATAAATCAAACTGGCTCTCTAAGTCTAGAAAACCAAGGAAATTCTTCACTCAACATGAGTCAATATTCTCTATTCAATTTCTAGAAAAATAAGGCTTCTTTTCCAGTAATCATAACTCAATGCAAAATAAATGCAAAGCTTATGTTACCCCTTCTGCTTGTTCCTATCAAAAGTTAGAGAAAAGTTGAAGCTAACCAGGAACTCCCTTTTTATTTTTCTCTCTTTCTGCTGTAGATGGCGTTAGAGAGCAATAAACCCAAATTGCTCCACACAGATTCAGCTCTCATCTGTACTGTACATATGAAGAACATTTTTAGCTAACCCAGATTTCAACATACAATCAACACAACAATATCTCTCTTCCAATCAGCAGGCTCCCAGAAAAGAAGCTGAAGTGTTATCTATCTTAACTAGAAACATTTTTTGTAGTTATTTCCCATGTGATCTATCACCAACATCTCATTATTCCTCTTATGTTCAGGTTACTACTCTGCTTTTTTTTGGGGGGGGAGGTAATCTGTTATTATAGTTTCTTCTCTCTCTTCCTATATATTCTCCTCAGGATTCTTATATTTCTCTATGCCTGAAAACAGACCCTTCAGGCATTTAGCAATTCACTTTTATCTTAAGAAATAAACTCAAGACATCTACCTGTTAAATACAAACCCAAGTTTTCTTAATCTTCCCACATTCCACAAACAAGTATTTGATTCAAAATTTCTCCTTTATATACTTTAGAAAACTTAAAAGTTACATACAAATGGTGTGATGAAACACAGTGAACTTTAACCCTTGCTACCTCAGTATGTTTTCTGCTTTTGTACATGTGCTCTCACTATATTATCTGATGGGTTTTTCTCTCTATGCTTCTAAAAATAGTCTGTTCCTCAAACATTCTGAGATGTTGTATTTCTTTTCATTGCTTTTTTTAGCCATTTTCCACCCACATTTTTCCTTTCCATTCTCAGGGACTAAACTTTTCATGTACAATGAGCAGTAGCTTACAAAATATATAACATCTCAGGATGCAATGGATTCTTACATACTTGTACGTAGCCTTTTCTCACTGATTATATGCTCAGAATTATCTGCATCTTTACAATGCCCTGACTTAGCCATAGAGGACTTCTGCTGTATATTCTTCTGAGGATGGTTATTACTTTATTCAGACCAAGTGTAGGGAAGATCTGAAGGCTATCTTCTTTGCCTCTTTAAGCCATATGACCCTCAGAATGAGCCTAAGATGTGGACTTTTTATTTCAAAAAAATATTCTGACTATAAGAAGTGCTATATCCAATCTGGCATGAGCGTGAAAGCCATGGAATCCAGGAGTATGAACAAAATAAGAACTCCAGATCAGGTTTAAAGAAGTAGGGGGTGTGGAGAAGAGGGGAGCACTTAATAGAACATGTGTTTTTTTCTTGAACATAAGGAGAAAGAGGAAAATTAGGACTCTTCACTGTTTTTTTAAAAGATATTTTAACAAGAAAAGAAAAAAGAAAGAAAGAAAAAGTCTTAATCACTTCTAGCCACACTACTCCTTGGTATCTAGACATTTTCAGAAGCAGAAGCATCTCCACAAATTCTGCTCATTCAGCAGATTCCAATGTCCTGATAAGGTCTTCATTCTGTTTCTTTGCTCTTTTGCAGTCCTTATTGACCCTTAACACTAACAATAAGCAAATCTAACAATAAAAGTTAGAACTATGCTAACTAGCTAATAATAACTATTACTGTGAGCTTTTAGGGTTGTCAATTCATACTCACTAGCTTTCAGTATCTTCAGCTCCCATTTCAACACCTGGCAGGGCATAGTGTTACCTATTCTTCTATGCCTGAAACCACCCCTTGTGTGGTATCCCAATGTTCATCCTCACTAGCAAATCAAGAGATTCTATTATGGGCCACTCAAATCTCTGGATAGAATTCCTCCATATCAGTGAGATGCCTAACACCTGTTGCATTTATACCTCTAGCTTCTAGTAGAGTGCCTAGATAAATAGGTGTTTAACAAAGGATTGAGTTCAATTGAATTTTATTTACTCTCAATACATAGACATATATTTATGAAGTATAGTAATTATCTCTCATTCAAATTAAATTCATATCTAAAAATTAACTCAGAGATCATGACCTATCTAACTTCATCATTTTATGGATGAGAAAAGTAGTTCCCAAAAAGTTGAAATGACTTGCTTAATTTAATTATTAGCAGAACCAGGATTGGAACTTAGTTCCTGAGATTCCCTGATATTCTTACCTTTTATCAGACCACGAATATATTCTTTATCATCAGAATAACAGCTGATAGCTATTTATCATCATTTCAGCTATAAACTTTTATATAAGCAATTTCTCATTTTATTAAAACATTCCAGTGATCCTATGAGGTAATTGCTATTACTATCCCCATTTTATGGTTGAGGAAATTTAGGTGTGGAGAACTACTCAAGGTCATTCAGATGAGTTTGCTTTCAAACCCAAAGCTGGTTAACTCCCTCAAGTACATTATCAAATCAATCATTAAGTCTTTATTAAGCATGTATCTTATGTCAGATACTATCTTGTACCCTTGATAGCCATTTTAATGGAAGAGACAGCACATATATGTAACAGGAGAATCTAATCCCACTCTTTCAGAGTCAAACCTATTATATTTGACGCTGTTCCCTTATAATCATCCAAACATTGAATGGGTTGAGGAAGTTTGTTTTGTGTTGTTTTGTTTTTGCTCTCAGCTCAAGTCACCATGAGTTGTATTCATTCCATAAAGCCCAATGACTTGTACTATAGTTCCTTTTTACCACTTAAATTGAGTTAATTTTTACAGTGGAATATTTAAAGATATAATAAGAACATATATAAAGTACAATTTTTTTTCATATATTTCAAGGATACAGTCATCCCTCTACCATCTTAGTTGGGGGTGGGGGAGTGTGGAGAGGTTCACAGTTTAGCTTAGCTCCCTCATAGCACTGTAAATCCAAAACCAGAAGCAATAATAGCTTCACCTGGACTTTCATCCCAGATCTGTACTCTCTGGAGCATTTCTACTGGGTTGTCAATAGGATCCCAATTGTATTTCTGTACATCAAGGCATTCGTTTTTTACCTCCATACTGTAGCTTTCATGTGGCTTTGTGCCCTTTGCTTGTTTTTCTTGATGTTTAAATGGGAGTAGGTGAAAGTCCACACAAAGTCATTCAAATCCACACAGATAATGGCTTAAGAGTTTTTCCTAAGCCCTCTGGCAGTTAGCTGCCTGGAAATTGCCAGCAACACAGGGGTTAAAGGGACAGCTGTTGCCTCATGGAAACTTGTAAAACATTCTATTTATAAACAATTCTGTTTAGAGATTATATTTTCTATATTCCTATTGCTCTGCTTTATTTTTATGCCTAAGAACTTTTCCATTAAAAGTGGGAGGGGGAAAGGGGTGCCTTTCCTTTCCTTTTAAAGGTTATACCTATTCCTGAACATGGATTTCATCAACCTCATTCTATGACTGGGAACACTGGAGCCTTTTAAAAAATTTCCAGTAAGCACTTTTCCTTACACATAGGATACAACAAAATGTGAACCAGACTTTATGAACTAATAAGAAGAGTAATGAATGACACTATTATAGTTATACTACTTTGTTTTCCTGAGTCAGTCATGTTTATTCACCTTTGCTCAAAATGTTTCTAAGGTTTGTATTGAATTCCAGCCTTCTTGAACCTCTATTGTCTGACTTCAAGCTACCTTTCTATGCTTATGTCTGACTACTTCATTACATGGATTCTTAGGTCCAACCAAACTTGTTGATTCCTTTTTCTTTAAACACTCCTTGCAATAATCATCTTGTTTTTGGCCATGGTATTCCCTTGCTCATAATGCCTTGTGATCCCTTGAACCCATCCTTACCTCCAGACCAAATGGAGGTCTTTAATGATGTTTTTCTTAGTCACTTCAGATTAGGGATTCTTAATCTAAAGTTAATTCATAAATTTTAGATGAGAAGAGGAAAGGAGTCTGAAACTGAGAAGGAAAAATTTCATCTTTACTCAATATAATTGATTTTCTTAAGCATTTAAAAACATTATTCTGAAGAGGAGTCCATAAACTTCAATGTACGTCAAGGGGCCTTTTACAACATGCGCGCGCGCACACACACACACACACACACACACACACACCACAGAATGAATCAGGGATTCATCCCTGTTACAAAAGAAAATGAACTCATTTTGGAGGTAAACTCTTCTATCACTTTCCCTGTAGCACTCATTCATTTCATACTACACAGTGTTATAGTAGCACTATCCACCATGCAAAACTGCTTCTAATCTTGGCTTTTTAGAAAAAAATATTACACACCTGTTACTTCATTTGAAATTCTTAACCACTATGTGAAGTAGGTAATTCCAGTATTATTATCATTATTTTACATCTGAGGAAACTAAGGCTGAGGAACAGTGACTTGTCAAAGAAATCATCATTACAACATGACAATCCCCAGATCTTTTTATTCCAAGACTAGGTCTCTTAATGCTATATTTTGTTTATAAGAAAGATAGCAAAGATCTAGTCTACTACAAAGGTTTGAAATGTATTCTAGCACAGTTCAATTCAGTTCAATCAAACCAGGAAGTGAAATGCACAGAGCAGAGATTTCTAGGCTTAGAACCAGAAACTTCTGACTTCAGTTTCATTCTAAATATTTAATAGCATTGTGATTTTAAGTAAGTCACTTAACTTTTTTGCCTCAGTTTCTTCTTCTATATAACATAAATAATAATGATACTTACCTCCCAAGGCTGTTAGAAGGATCAAATAAGAAAAAATATTTGTATAGTGCTTTGCTTTAAATCACTATATAAATCCTGCTACCATTACTAGTACTACCAGTATTACAAGTACTACCACTATGGCAGTAAAGACAACTTTGACTACAGCTGCTGCTGCCACTACTGCTAATAATAAGAATAATGCAACTACTACTATTATATTGAGCTGTATGTGGATTAGCAATTACTAGTGCAAAGAGATCTGGCTTTGTTCAGCTTAATTAATAAATCTTCAAATTCATTCTTCTAAATTCTTCATTTCAGTAAGTGGTGATAAAGGGGATTAAAGGGATAGTATTTACTACATCAGCATAATCTCTAGTTGGCTTTCTGAGATTTAGAAGTTCTCTTCATTCTAAGAACAATCCAAACTCAGATTTTACTTTCTATTCAATCCAGGAGTGCTGGGAGAGGGAAGGAAGAAGATAGTCCTTGCTTATTTCCTGTGCTAAACTACAAATGTGCAGTAGGTTTGTACTGTAAGTTTCCTAACTTCTTTAGGAACATTCTGATATTGACTTATTGCTTAGGTTTCCCATTTCCTGACAGCTTTCTTTTACCTACTCAGTTTCTTGAATTCCATTTTACTTTTTATCTGCAGTCTATTTGGGATACTCTTAGTAGAATTTAAGCATTCCAGTTTCTTCTTTTTCCATTATTGATAAACATTTCCAAATGCATTTATTTTTACAAAAGCTTAAAAGTGACCATATATACTGAGCTACTGTTTCTTATAGGAATGTGTATAAGTAAGAGAAACAATATATATTTGGAATGTATATCAACCAAAAAATGAAGTTATGGAAAATGAATAATATATGTTAGAAATCCATATCATTTTTACATGTGGAAAACTGGTCCAAATTATGCAAAAATATTTCCATTCCAGATGTGCTTTGTTAGCCATATAAGAACCTATAAAATGATAATGATATACTACCTTTGCATAGAAAGTAAGTGCAGGAGTCAAGCAGGTTAGGTTCAGGTTTATATTTTCTTATACTTACTAACCAGGTGAGGATGGATATAGTAAAAAGCCACCTAGTTCCCAGATGGCTGTGTAAGACTATAGATTTCCAGAAGTAATTTGTTTGAATGAAGAAAGTTTTTATAATAGGAAGTTCCCTCGTCAATGTCATCAGAGGAACAGACCCTCTCTCACTCTCTCTCTCTCTCTGTATCTGTCTCTGTGTCTCTCCGTTTCTGTCTCTCTTATTTCTCTCTTTCTCTCTGTCTCTGTCTCTCTCTCTCTTTCAAAAAGGAAAAAAGAGAAACAATTTTTCTTCTCAAGGAATTATTATTATAATTTATCCAACTACACTAAGGCCATTATTCTGTATTATTTTCATCAGCATTTAATCAACATGATGCTATGGACAGAGTATTCTACAAGGAGTCAAAAACCATAGGTTCTTATCCCAACTTGTCCAATATATTACTATGGGATCATTTTCCTCATCTATATAATAAAGAAGTAGGACTAATTGACTTTAAGGTTTCTTCTAATTCTTACATTTTTCCAAAGTTAGCAATAACCTTTTACTTGCTAAATTTGATAGTCTTTTCTCATCTTCGTTTCTAACTTTCAAGGTATTTCTTTTTACATGATTTTTTTTCCTTTTCTGGTTCTCCTACCTGTTTACTCACCCCTTCTCAGTCTCCTTCCCTAGAGTTTTATTTAATATCACATCTATTAAGCATGAATATTCACCCAAGTCTCTTTCCTGAAATCTTTTTCCCTTCTTTCTCTATAATTTCTCATTTGGTGTTCTCAAAAGCTCCCATGACCCAAATAACCATTTTTATGCTGTTGAATCTCAGAAATATGGATCTAGCCTAATTTCCTCTTCCAAACTCTAGCCCCATATCATCAATTATCTAGTAGACATCTCAAAATGGATGTCACCCAGACATTTGAAGCATGATAGTTTCAAAACTGAACATATCTCCATCCCCATCAATCTCTTTTTTTTTCCAACTTCCCTGTTATTGTTAAGGGTACTCCTTCAGATATTAGTTTTTCAACTTTAGTCACATCTATGACTTCTGACTCATACTCAGTGTATATATCCAATTCCTCGTCCAATTTTGTCATTTCTATCATCATAAAATATTTGTTATATGTTCCCTATTGTCTCTATTTATATAGCTATCATGCTAAATCCTCATCATGTCTCATCTAGATCAAGCTCAAATAACAAAAGGGGTCACTAACTCATACATCAGGATCTCATAGTCCATATATTAGCTTAGAAAAAGACACAGTTTTTAAAAATTATTATTAATACATCAAACACATTAAAATCAGATGTGAACTACACTTTAATCTGTCTCAGGCTTCTTTTTGGAGTATAATGCACTGCATGCACCCTAACTTCCAGGCATCTTCAAAATAACTGACCTAGGACAATTATACTTGAGGAAGGAAGAATAAAAAGAGGTCTTTTGTAATAGTCAATTATCCTCAAGTATCCCCTCATCTCAATCCATTTTCCCCTCAGCTGACAATGTGATATACTGTCCAAACCAAATAGACTCCCATTCACCCTCAGGATCAACATAATGTCATTTTTTTGGTAGCATTTAAACCCATTTACAGCATGGCTCCTTTCTTCATGATCAATCTTCTTATTGTTTAATTCCTTCCATGTATTCTATGATACAACTATATTGGTCTATTTTCTTTTCCTCTTCTCCTCTCAGTTTACCCTTGTCTGAAATGTTCTTCCATATTACCTTCTCTTTTTAGCATCCTTGGCTCCCTTCAGCTCAGTATAGCATTCTTCAGGACATCTTTGCCTCTGGTGTTGATACTCTGAGATTGCCTTCTATGAATTCTACATAAAAAAGCATGTGCTCCTAATCAATCAATGAAACAACAAACATTTATTAAGTGCTTACTATGTGCCAGACATTCTGCTAAGTGCTAACGATACAAAAAGAGGCAAAAGATAAAGCAAAGGTTTTTATAATTTGATGGGGGCTGGGTAAGACAACAAACAAATAATTATGTACAATCTATAGACAGAACAAATAAGAAATATTTTTTAAAAAGGAAGGCACTAGAATGAAGAGTGGTTAGAGAATGTTTGTTGTATTTATAATATGAATTCATTAATAAGAAACATTTGAGCAAATAAGTCATTTTAACTATTATGAATACCCAAATTAACTATAAAGGGCATATGAAAGGAAGATGTTATTTGTATCAAGAGAAAGAACTAATAATACAAGTATGTTTAAAATTGTTGTGTATATATATATATATATAAATATATATATATATTTGTGTCTAAGGGTAGATATTTTCAGGATGGGGGAAGAAAAAAAGGAATTTATATAACTTCATTATATATTTAAAAGGAATAGCAAGTTACATATAATACATTTGCAGTTTCATCTGAAATCTTTTCTTCTTATTATTATCATACTATGTTATGAAAATCCTTATTTTATGTATTTATAAATTAAAACCAAAATAAATGACTTTTTAAAAAGAAAAAAAAGACCATAGATATTTTACAATTAACAGCAAAATATATAATGCTCACTTGGAACTATGCCCAAAAAGTTGTCAAACTGTGCATACCCTTTGACCCAGCAGTGTTTCTACTGGGCCTATATCCCAAAGAGATCTTAGAGGAGGGAAAGGG
>JAJPUD010031044.1:1273-12754 GCA_023553655.1 Myrmecobius fasciatus | reverse complement strand
GATTTTCTTTTTTTTCTTGTAGATAGGATTTTTCTTGCACAACTTGTCAAGTATTTCAACATTATTAACATGTAGTGGACTTCCTGCCATCTAGGAGAGAGGAGGGGACTGGGGGTAAAAGTTGTAATGGAGAGCTTTGTAAAGATCAATGCTGGGGAACTACCCATACATATGTTATACAAATAAAAAGCTTTAATAAAAAATTTTAAAAAATAAAATAAAAAAATATAAAATAAAAAGGGAAAAGTCTGACTTTTTCCTGAGGACCCAGCATTGGTCAAGTTGGGTCTACAGAAATAAAGTTAGACTGCAGTTGAAGGAGACAACTTTCAACTAGCTACTCATGGTCTCTCATATTCTCCTCATCCCTTGGGATGCTGAAGGATAAGATATAGGTTGTGAGATATGGGGCAAAGTGTTTCCCTTCCTAAGCACTCACTCCTGGGAAATTTGGCAAAAGAGAATTTAGATGAAAATACCTTATCTTCCTTTGCAAAGCTGCTTAGTCCTAATATAATCTTGGACTAAGAAAAATTGCCTGAGAAAGGCTTTCTAACTTATAATATCATCTTGCAATTAGGCTTATTTTGCAAAAGGGATGGAAAACCGGGAGAGGTCTAACTCTGTCTCTGTCTCTGTGTCCGTCCGTCTGTCTGTCTGTCTGTCTCTCTCTCTCAGGATCCCTCCCTTTGTGATTCTTGCAAAATGCTTACCATTGAAACCTGAAGACTTTGAACAGCTTTATCTTACAAATAGGATCCCATTTCTCAAGTTCTCTCCTTACACCAAATTTCTTAATCATTCAAGTGGGTACTTTTCTCCTTGGGAGCTTCCTAAGCCACTGAAACAAGCTCAGAAAGGGAGAGCTCAAGCAAGTGTATGACTTCAATACACCTTGAAGGATCAGTATGAACTTCTCAATTAAGTATTTTAATACCATGTGTCTTGTCATTTTGTCTGTCCACACTTCTGGATTTGCAGAATGTCATGTTTGTGCTGTAAGCAAGATTTTGTTACTTTGAAAGATTTTAAAAGCAGCCAAAAAGAAAAAAAAACCTTCTAAGAGATACAGTAAGGAAGAACACAGGGTAAGATTTAACAACATCCCTAATTTCCCCCTTATAAAGGGAAAAGTCTGACTTTTTCTGAGAACCCAACATTGGCCAAGTTGGGTCTACAGAAATAATGTTAGATAATTAAAGTGGAAGAACTGCTAAAATATTTTAGCAGGTTCTGGCGTTTTAGATACCACTCTGCAGAATTTGTTTTAAGGGAAAAGAATTGAATCTTACAAAAAGCTTTAATAGGTTTTAAAAGCAAGTGACAAGAAAGTTTGGTTGTAAAAGCAATTGATGAAATTAAAAGTTTTGTTGTTCTAAGGCAAAGAAGGAAAAAGTTTCTTAATCGTTCCACACTCCACCATCTCATTCCTTCCCTAACTGCAAGGATAATTGAAGAGGAAAGAGAAAGAAAATATATTTCAGTGAAAATGGTAGAAGAAAGCAGGAGAACAATTGGATCAGAAAAAGAAAGAAAAATAGAAAGGAAACTGTGAATAAGGGACCTGAAAGGTTGGGAACTGCTGGGAAGAGAAAAAGCAGTTTCCTGTCACTAAAAACTCCACCAACAAATCAGTCTGCATTTGCATGATTCAGTAGACCAGTTTGAGGGTCGAAGTTGAAGAAAAAGTGACACATAACACCTTCCTAGCTTATAGAAAGAAAAAATATCTGTGACTCAGGATTGGAACATCTAGTTAGAATTTAGGGAATCTCATAAAGTTAAGTTATTTGGTCAATTTTTAAATAACTTTTAAAAGTGGTGTGTGTTTTGCTCCAACACATTTTTTGTGATAGATTTATGTTCTCTGAAATTTTTATTCAGATCTTTCCTAAATCAAAAGGGAAACTCATTTGAAGGAACAGGTTTGGAAGCCACTTCTAGGGAGTCCCTGTAGACTCCCCTTAATTTGAAATTCCCCATGTTTCTTCAAACCATCTTGTGAGCAAGATCACCCGTCCTAGGAAAAGAACTTGTTTGGATTAGATAGTTATCAAACAAGCAATGGGTTTATCAATAATCTACAAGTTTATTTCACAGAAATTATTTCTAAAAACTGGTTTTTACACTAGGATAAGTTTAAAAGAAGAGCAAAGAAAAAACAATTTAAAAATGTTAAATGAAATCTCTTATTATGTGAAGCCTGGTAAATTTTGTTATTGTGAAAAGGCTAATTTAATTGGTTGTATTAAAGTCACCTTAAAGATATAGTAAATAACTAAACATGTTTTACTCTAGACAGTGTTTCACAACATTTATCATATTTCTATATCCCAAGTCTTTAGTTGTTAATTGTTGAGCATCTTAAAGCAAAAACCTTTGTGTAATGTTGATCTTAAAACCATCTCCTTACATATCAAAATAAGTTGTAAATTTTCTATGATGAATCTATTACTATTGCCAATACAATACTTACTATTTAGGATATGTGAACTTTGAGAGCTGAATCTACCTAAAGCTGTGATTGCTTGCTACTTGTGAAACTTGTGCTTTGTGAAACTTGCTATTTGAGATAAAATCTCTTAGGATTGTAATTGTTATTGTTTTGAGTTTTGAATTCAGATATTCTTGTCTCACAGAACATTAAATCAGTAATACATCATTCAAGACAAATGCCCCATTTATTCAGAGGGAATGTGATCCTGAATTTTACAAGTGAAGGTCTGTATTTGGGCAAAAGCCTAGGAAAACAGACTTAAGATTTTCTTCTTTTAGGCTCTTTCTGTCTGTTTTCCAATTGTGTTCCTTTGGCCTCACAGAAGCTTCCACTGGCTTGTCCCTGGGATTAGAAGCTGAGCTTGGGGGGCACTCAGAGGGGGAAAGAGTATATCCCCTCTCTTTTTCAAGGGCCTGTCATAGGACAGAATATAAGAATTTGGGAACTGGGGGAGTAAGAAGGCCAATGTAATAGATTGGCTAACAGCCTCCTTTGTGGCTGCATCAGCAAGCCCATTTCCCATAGTCTGTGCATGTCAAATAAAGAAAATGTTTGTACCACAGTGTGGACACACAGTACAAAAATGTTATTTCCACATTAGAAATAAAAATAATAAAATTGACTTTCCCACTGATGTAAAACAAAATATTTCAGAGGGATATGAAATATGGACCACAACGTAACATTTTCGTGATCTCTATTGATGTTTGCTTGCATTGTGTTGCCTTTCTCTGATTTTCTTTGTTCTCCTGTAGATAGGATTTTTCTTGAACAACTTGTCAACTATTATTACATTATTAACATGTAGTGGACTTCCTGCCATCTAGGGGAGGGGAGGGGACTGGGGGTAAAAGTTGTAATGGAAAGCTTTGTAAAGATCAATGCTGGGGAACTACCCATACATATGTTATACAAATAAAAAGCTTTAATAAAATATATATATATATATATATTTTATTAGTTTTAACCCTCTAAGACTAATTGCACTAAAATTCTCTTCTCCAAACTATACTTGTAAAATCTATTTTCACTGGTCAGAAGCTAGGAGAGACTATTAGGCAGGATTATCAGAAACAAGGTCTGACATTTTGTGCCCAAGTGATTCCTGAAAGTGTCATTAATTCCCCCTCACCTTCCAAAACTTGTTCAGAGGAGGGAAACTTACTTATCTAGAAAAAGACTAGCAGATTACCTGACTAGGAAAAGACTGGCAAATAGACTTTACACATGTCTCATGAGGGAGGTTGGGCTAATCTCTTTCTCAATGCCCTGCTTTTTGACAGGGGATTCTTCTAAGATCCCTGTTAGGGAGGGGTTGGATGCTACAGTTACCCTAGAAGGATCCTCCTTTCTGAAAATTGCATTTAAGTTAAATATAATCTTATTTATTGCTCTCCAAAGCAATCTTTTTCATGGGGATTTTGGCTACTCTTTTTGCTCGGCTCCTACACTTATTTCACTTCTAATTCTAAACAGACCTTAGATTCTTAGAGACTAGTTCATCAGCTATGGTGTAAATAAATCATTTTGTCACTATATGAGAATATTTGTAAATTCTTTCAAACTAACTATGAATCATGATTCTCACACACTTCATTACTAAATCTACCACTCCATAAATATTGGATATGGTAAAGCTATTGGCTATTGTGATTTGTGATTATAATATAAAATTTTAAATGTTTCCTTGTACTGTTCAATTATTTAATTCAACTATCTTGAAGGTTTTTGCCTGGGAAAATGGGCCATACCTTGCAATGTATGCTCTTTTTGCCTGGGCTAAAGGCAGGGAAGGAAGGGAGGAAGGAAGGAAGAAGAAAAGAAAGAAAAATAAATGACCAGAAATGAGTCTCAAGGTGGGGGGGGGGGATGCTTAGGAATTTGTGATGATTAGAAATTAATGGCATTTTATCACCAATAACTTGGTCTTGATAAATTACAATTTTAAAGATTTGTTTTTACTATAAGGTTGAATAAGAAAAATAGCTATCAGTCATTTTAGAGGTTTCCAACAAATTTCCTTCATGTAAGTTAAGAGATCAAACTTTTAACATCAGGATAAATTTTAAGCTGCTTTTAAGAAAGGGAAGGAATTTTTTAAGTAAAAAAAAGTTTTTGTAAAACAATGTGATTTTTAGAAGGCCTACTACATTTTTATTTGTAAGTTAAATTATTGCAATAATGATAGCCAGAGATATTAAATCTAATCTCTTTTTTACATAACAGCCCTTCAGTATTTGAAAGCAGATGTCATATACCTACTAAATCCCTTCATGGTTCCTTCAACCTATTGTCATATAGCACAATCACGAGGTCCCCTTAGAATCCCGGTTGCCTTTGTTTGAATAGTGCCCATAACCTTAGATCTCAGATGTTATTTATTTCCATTGAGCTGATGGCTGATATTTCTTTTAAAAAGCCTATTTTAATGCTGGGCCAAGGATACAACAACCTAAGAATTAAATTCACAAAGGAAAATTCAGGGTTGCGCAAAAGTTATATTCTTAAACAATAACTTTAGTAATCACAGTAAGTCTGATCACAACTGTTATCAATGCACAATTAAAAGGGATAGGTAAAAGCTACAAAAAAATATCATTCCTATTAAAAAAGAGAATTTCCTAATAAAAATGAAAACAAACCTTAAAAATGGAAAGGTTTCCCCTCACCAGAGATCTTTAAATGAATTCTTTGGGAAGAAGTTACAGAATGTATTTTTGTATTGGTACAGCTGATTCTGAGGTCCTCAAGTTTCTTAAGTCTTTTCCCACTCCTGAGACCCTTATTCATCAGAAGTAGTTGAGGTCATTAAACAAATCTAATAACTGATAGATATGGATAAAATTGTTCAATCTGACATTTTTACAAGGTTTTTAAAGAAAAATCCAAAAATTAAGAAAATCAATTTAGACTATCTTATATAATGTGCAGTCAGAACAAATCAAACTATCAGTTTTTACTGGATTCCCTGACATTTTGACAGCAACCTCAAAGACCAGAGCACATGCCTTAGAATTCAGTTCTGGAATCCCCACACTGGGGGCCTAGATGTTCTCTGATGAATTCCACCTCAAGCCCTTTATTTCACATAGCTATGCTTTACTTTATCCTATTTCTTGGACATCCTCTTGCTAGGTGTTTTGCTTATCTTCTTCACTCTTTTCAAATTCCAGAATCACAATCAATACTGCCACTACTGAAAGAATTATCAATATACTCCCAAATAGTGCCTTTACCATCCCTGTATACTAAGCACCCACCCTGACTACCATTTTCCTATGTGTTGTGTTTTAGAATAAAAGTCCCCTGGGAGTAGGGATTGTCTTCACTTTTGTATTTATATCCCTAATACTTAGCACAGTACTTGGTACACAGTCATATTACAGGCTTAATCTGCCCCCCCCATTCATTCGGCTCATTTGACCTATTTTGTCTTGTCTAAATGATTTAGTCTTCAAACAATGCTCTCATGTTTATTTCTGGGATTTTCTTTTGAAGACCCTGACTTGTTAACCTTATTTGTACTCCAAACATGGCTTTTTCTTCTCCATTAATTCAGATGCTTGACCACACTACTCTAGTAAAATGTCTATATGTTCTGATTCTTCCCTACTCTTGCCTGTCTTACAGGGTTCTTTAATAGGTCTTGGTCTCCAAAGGAAGCTGCATCAAATTACATCTGTTTAGAAAATTGCGAACTGTGTTAATTCCTGTAGCAAGAAAAAAAAAAAAAAAAGAAATCCCTCAAAAAAGTTAACTGGATACTTATTTCTGGAGTTTAGCAAATCTCTGATTCTCAAATGCTATAGTTTCTTCAGAGACCAAATGTCTCTTCAGCCATAAATTACACCCCTAATCTTAGCCAAATGGTCTACTAAATATGATTCATAAAACAAAATCAAAGCATAGATTATGTGATCTGAATAAAATGCATGTATATGATATCGTCGTGATCACCTATGAAGGATAATCACTATTTCTTCAAAGGAGATCAGAAAATATTATCATAAAGAAGAGCAGCATATTTACAAAATACTGAATGAGTGGAATAGTGAAAAGAGAAATGTCTCAAATGTGATGGGCTGGTGACAATGAGGATTTGAATTCCCAATAATCTCTGTCAGTCTCCTGAAGACAAATAATGTAGCATACGTGTGTAAGCAAGTCATTGAAGCCAAATCCACTAATAGACATGTTTCCTTTTTAATGAGAAAGGAATGGACCTCTGTTAAGGACAGTTTGGGTGTTTGTTAGCAGTTCTTTCCTCAAATAATAACACATAGGAGTGTCTCTTACAGATAGTAATTGAATCTATTACAAGCAAATCCTTTGAATTTAAGGGGCAGTTTGGTCACAAATGATTACTACCACCTACATCCCCATTTATATAACAATCCTTATGCTAGGTTTTTAGGGGGGGCAACAATTCAATTCTGATTCACAGCAATAGACAGTAGTTTTTGTATTTTTTAATTCCTCCATTCATTAGCTTTGTGTGCATATACCAACTTGAATAATGAAAAATCAGGAGTTTAAAGTAGCTTGTATCCCATTTTATTTTTTTTAACTATTACAATAGTCATCATATCATAAATCAGTACTTCTGTTTTCCCATGGCTGGTCTGTCCAAATGTTCATCTTTTCTGTTTCTCTCAACTCTTGTCTATTCTTCTGGCCCTATTATACAAACCATTTTCATATCTTCATCACTTGTAAGGCCCTTAATAAAAATTTTCTTGATTAATTTTTCACTTAATTATGTGGCACATTACTGATTCACCACTTTTTTCTTACATAAACAATGATCCTTAAAAAGTGCAGACATTTCTTCCTATCTGGATTCTCTGACGTTGAAAAAGACACTTTCATTGAAATTTCTAATACTGTCAATGCATTTTTCCTTCTTAGTAAAATCTTATAGGTATATAAAAGCAGACATTCAAGATCTATGATCTGTAGAAGAGAGAGAGTGGTGTTTTGTGAATTAGGTCTGGCTGTAAATTAATTGGCCTTGTATGCTCTCACTATTCCTGAAATTCAAAATCTTTTAGGTTCTTATATTTTGTTCCAAGAGTTTCTAGTTGAACAATATTTGCAAGACCTTTCTTGCAATGTCTCTGCAATATTCAGTTTTCTTTCTTACTGGTTGTTAGTTTTAGATATCTGATCATCTGTTTTATTGTAATACAGTATTATAAAATTTTTGTTCCACTGATTTAATATTCCTTTGTTAATTCCTTGAGCAAATTAAAAAAAATTCACTGTATAGGACACAGTATGGAGAAGACACTGAGACAGCAATGACAGTTTATATCAAGGCTCTGTCATAATTGAGGCTTATCACAGAAACAAAAGGGTTCTAAATAAGAGAGAATCAGAAAACATTAATGGAAGACTAGAATCACCAGTCAAAGGTAGAGATATCAAACTATCAGGGAATAAAATTCAAATTCCTCAAATGTGTATACATGAGGCATAGCCCAAGGAGCTATCTTCCTTATATGGTCCTTTCCTCTATGTCTTCAATCTCAAGGCTGTACAACTATTTATTCGCTAAAAGTGATAGGTATCAAAGACAAGTGATCAAGGAAAAAAGCAAGGAAGGTTCATTAATATGCTCAGGATTTTTTTCTTTATGGATTTTCAAATGTTGAATTAAGCAAATGCCACATAATGAAAGGTTTCTTATTTCAGTTGCTTTTCTTCCTTGCATTAAATTATAAAGATTGAAAAAAGAACCAAGTTTATATGCCATTGACTGCATTAGCCGGTTTGTCTCCAGTATGGATTCTGAGCTGTCGAATAAGATGTGAATTCCTACTAAAGCTTTTCTTACAGGCATCACATTCAAAGGGTTTCTCCCCAGTATGGGTTTTCCGATGTCTATTAAGATCAAAAGATTGTCTAAAGGCTTTACCACATTTATCACATTCATATGGTTTCTCTCCACTATGGATTCTTTAATGTTTAAAAAGATTTGAGTGATAACTATAACATTTATTACACTGATTGCATTCATAAGGCTTTTCTCCTGTGTGCATTCCCTGATGTTGAATAAACCGTGAGCTCTGCCTAAAGGCTTTCCCACACTCTTCACACTTACAGGATTTTGTTCCTGTGTGGATTCTTTGATGTTTAAAAAGATTTCAGCGATATCTAAAATATTTATTGCACTGACTGCACCCAAAGAGTTTTTCTCCCGTGTATATTCCCTGATGCTGAATAAGCCTTGAGTGTTGAATGAAGGCTTTCCCACATTCATTACATTTATAGGGCTTCTCCCCAGTGTGGATTCTTCCATGCAGAAAAAGCTGTACTCTATAACTGAAGGCTTTCCCACACTCACCACATATATAGGGTTTCTCTCTGGTGTGGATTCTGTGATGTTGAATAAGGTAGGGTTTCTCATTGAAGAACTTTCCACACTCTTCACATTCAAAAGGTTTCACTCCAGTGTGGATTCTTTGATGCTGAATAAGCCATGATTTCCAATTAAAAGTTTTTCCACAAACATCATATATATGAGGTTTCTCCTTGGCCTGAATTTTTTGAGGATCATTAAGGATCAAATTGGAACTGACTAGTTCTACATTCATTATATTTTCATTAGGATCCTCACTTTTATGAGTTATCTGGCAGCTCCTTTCATGGGAGACTGAAGTGCTTTGCTGATGAGTTTTTTCTCTAGAGAGGTTAAGTTGGTGCTCAGCATATGAAAGAATAAAACTTTTCTCACACTCATTCCATTTGTGAGGATGCTCTCCTGGATGAATTTCCTTATACTTACTAAGATCCAAGTTCTCACTGAATTTGCTGCCACATTCATCACCTTTATAAATTCTGTCTCCTGTAGGAATTTTTAGACAGAAGTCTTTTTCATATTCCTCATAATACTGACATCTGTCTTCTGTGAGATTATTCCTGACAGTCACTTCTCCAAGAATCTTGTTCTCTTCCTTCAGTTTCTCCCTTGTGAGTTTTCCCTGTATACTTTTTAACTTTCCTTGATATTCAAAAATCTCTCCAAATGTATGTACTTGGGGACTTTCCTTCTGTAATTCTTTCATTCTCTCTGAATGAAATTCTTCAGAACTTTCCTGCTTGGAGGTTGGTTTGTAGGTTGTAGTCCTAGTTTCAGCACCTAACACAATAACATAAAAGGCCAATGTTAACTAATTCTGTCTTGGGAGAAAATAAACTCCTATAAGAACTCTCCTTATTCAGGAATTAAATCAGCCTAATATTTCAACTCATCAGCCAGAGGCTAGAGTACTATCAGTCTGCTTAGAGTCACAATTGGTTAAAGATAATTGACTTTAGCTCCTATTATGCCAGAGTAGTAGGGAGACGGTAGTGGCCCTATGTGGCCTAAATGGAGCAATCCTTGTGCTTAACAGAAATTCAGCAGGAGAGTCAAACAGTAATTTAAGGACAAAATTAGCAAGGTGGAAATGTGATAAAAGTTTGGCAGAACTGGGAGGTAAATGTGATTATTAGAATGAAGAGAAGTAATAAAAGATGGTGGTGACAAAGAAAAGAGACTGAACACAAAAGTGAGGAAGAACAGCTAAATAAGTGCATGATAAAAGAATAAACAAAAAGGTTTGTACTTTTTTCAATTAACAACTGAGTGATGGAAAGGTACAATGATCTTGTAGTCAGAAGGCCCAGGTTCAAGTGTATCAGTTGTGTGAATAATTCACTTATTCTTTCTGGTCTGTCCTCATTTGTATAGTGGGGGTAAAATAATTTAATGCAATAAGAAAAGTGCTTTGCATATCTTAAAATACTATAAAAAAGAAGGCTATCATTAAAATGTGTGAGATTGATTATACTTTTACAAAGTGCTACATTAGACAGCAAGCAATAGGGCATAAGGGCATATCTCACAAGAAGCAAATCAGTTCAGTGTGGAGATAATTCTCATCAATGGTGACTTCTCTTAATCTGACTAGGCAAGACACTACTCTTTTTTCCTCTGCCTGCCCAATGAGCCTTAAAGACAGAGTCTTAACCCAAGATTCCAATTATTCAGGTAATAAAGAGAATTCCTATACCCAGACCCAAATCAGTAGGCTTCCAGGGAAAAATAATGACACATAAATGGCAATATAAACAAGAAAAGTCTGGAGGTCTCTAATTTATAACGTCCTACAAAAGTTACTCCTGAGAATACCACCCTACTTCGCTCTAATAAATTAGCTAGATGGAGGAAGGAGATACATCCAGGGCAGATCATGAACCCTGAGAGACATAATGGAGTGACAGAAAAGAAAGATAAGGATTTAAGTTATAGTTTTTAGTCCAGGATCTACTACATGCTACCTGTGTCAGTCACATTGGATGAATCACTGAACACCTTTTTGTAAAGGAAGGGGGCTGAACTAAATCATCACTAAGGTACCAGTTCTAAATCACATAATGATCCTTAGCAGAAACTTATATTTATTAACTTGCAGAAGTTTTAATTGATCTTAGTCTTCTCATTGCTTTATTATTCATTTCATTTATTAATTTTGACAGATGCAGGTTTTGTAAACCATAATCCTGAAAGATGAAGTCTAAAAAAACTAATGTGGTTTGATTTTGCCAGCCAGGTCTCTTTACTTTTTTACTATAGACTTAAACATCAAGAAATATGAACATTTCAATATTCAAAGCTAAGAAAAAAATAAACAAGAAATAAAAAGTTCATTGCAACATTTGTTCCACCAGATTGCCCAAGGAACCTTTTTCTTTTATTATTTTAGGGTGACCTAATACATCAAAAACTACATTTATGAAAACTCCTCCTGCAGATAGGTCTAGATTCTTCATACTTTTTTTTTCAACAGCATATATTCTACATCCTGGGGAAATAAAAACAAACCAATCCTTTCCTGGAAATTGGGTTAAGCTAAAGAAAGCCATCTGCTATTAGGTTAAACTTTGTTAAAAACATTAACAGACTAATCTCCAATATTCATTTGTTTATTTTATTAAAC
>JAJPUD010031043.1:0-12775 GCA_023553655.1 Myrmecobius fasciatus | reverse complement strand
CCCCCCGTGCTGCTCAGCGATGCCCAGGAAGGACTGCAGTGGGGTCTTGCTCCCTGCAAGAGACAGAGGTCTCATCACATAAGCAGGTACCACCTGTTCCTACCTGCTCCCTTTGGCACTCAGGCTCTGCAAGGTCCATGGCAGGAAAGCAGAGACCAAGACCAGAATTATGCCCGAGGCAGAAAGCAGAAGGCTGCCAAGATCCATCTCAACTCTGCTATTCTATGGCTCTACTCCATGTTGGGCAAGGCAGCCTAGGAGCTGAACAGGGTACCCTTGGGCTGCCAAAGGGCCAGGAGAGAGTTGAAAACAACCATCTTCCATCTCCCCAGCACTAAGAGAAACATGATTTTTAATGATTGTTGGCCCTAAACAGGAAAATTAATAACTGATAGGTATAATGTATTTATCTTGGGGGTTACATGGTATAATGAACAGGATGCTGGACATGAGAGTCAAAAATCCTGCCTCAGACACATACTAACTGCGTGACCCTGGACAAATCAATTAGGCTTTCTCCTCTGTAAGACAGGGATGATAATAGTCTACATCACAGGGTTGTTATGAGGATCAAATGAGATAACATGTAAAATACTTTGCAGATCTTAAAATGCTTTGTTGTTCTCATCTTTTATTCGATGAGACTTCAGAAAGCAATGGCTCTTGCCATTTTTCTTTTCTTTCCTGTTTGTCAGTCTATTGTGCAGGTGAATAAAATGAACATTTTTTATAACCAAAGAAAAATAATAAGGAGGTTATTAAATCTTTTTATTTCTTCAGTTTCTTCTCAGAATTGTTTTGAGGAGCAAATAAGGTAATATTTGTATAGTGCCTGGCACACAGCAGTCACTTAATAACTGTTTGTTTCTTTTCTTCATTTTCCTTCAGTTCACTGAAAGTATCTTTAAGACAAGTCCAATGTTATATAGGCTGGGGATGAAAAGCACTTTGTTTCCACATAATTTTGACCACTTTTGTAAGGTCTCTCTATTTTGAAGATTTTCACTCCATGTAATTTGGAGTTGATAAGTATTCAGTGAGGTGATGGCTACTAAAAATGTTGGGCCTAAAATTTTATGAATCAGTATTGTATCTAGATAATGGTGGGCAACGATCTTATCTCTGAACACAGAGTTACACACCAGAGAGCTTCAGGTGTATAATTTTTATGACTTGATAGTATTTAAATATTCAGAATGCCCTATCATTCCCTTGTAAAATCTGCATCTATCCATATAGTTGAGCTCATTTTGGGTGACCTTTCTGTAATTTTTGGTGGTAATTCCCAAGTCCTATAAAATCATTATAAATTCTGTTGCAGAGGGGAAAAAAAGCCATGGGACTTAGCCACTTGTGATAATATTTTCGATTGAATGCATGTGGTTGACACTCATGGAAGGTCTTTGGTTCCACAATTAGATCTTAGCCATTATAAGTTCTACCTAAAGGTAACCCAGTATTGGTCACATAAAGAAGTATTTCTTTAAGTTTTTAACTCGATGAGAATGCAATCTGAGAACTTTTATCAAACCACCTTCTCTTTTCTAAGAAAGACGGTTTCATCTTTCTCTGACTACCTTAGGGTGGCAAGCACTGTGCTTCATTAACACAATACAATTATTTTTTTCCCAGATCATTTTTAAACCTGTTGTGCACTTTACTGTTCTAAAAATGTGCACTGACTTATATTGCAAAAGTGTTCATTGCTCTAAAGGTGTTTTTCCTAATGTACTTCTGATTTAGGATAATGCAAATCAGAGCTTGAGAATTGAAAGGAACCTTAAAAGTCATCTTGTCCAACCTCCTCATTTTATAGATATGGAATCTGAGGCTTAGGGAGATTTAAGTGAGTTAGAATCATCGGTTCTAAAAAGGACCTTCTAAGGTCCTTGTTCATTACCCTCACTTTACAGATAAAGAAGCTGAAGACAAGAAAGGTAAAATTTTTAGATCTTTATAATTATCACTTTCATTCACTGATTCTAGTTTGACTTTTATATTGAAGCTAAAAGTTTGAATCTCTATTTGTTTTATATTCATTCACTCCAGTGATCTTTCAGTATCATTGGAGAACATTTCTGTGTGACATGTGGCAAAGAGGCTATGGAATGCTTTTGGTATGGGTTTTTTGTTTTTGCTTTTTTGCTTTTTGCTGAAGCAATTGAGGTTAAGTGACTTGCCCAGGGTCACACAGCTAGGGAATGTTAAGTGTCTGAGACCAGATTTGAACTCAGGTCCTCCTGACTTCAGGGCTGGTACTCTATCCACTGTACCACCTAGCTGCCCCAATATGAGGGGTTTTTTTTGATGGATCCATATAATGGCTCCATATATATTACACATGTATGTCAAATGACTGATATTATCATTTCCACTCTGACATCCAGAAATTTGAATCCTGGTCTCTGCCACTTAGTATCTGGACTAACCCTAGGCAAAATACCTCACTCCTGCAGGCTTCAGCCTATATTATCTATAAAATAAAAGGGTTGTGAGAAGAACTCTTCAGAATTGAATCTTCTATAAGATGAAATTTCTACCCTATCCAATTAATTGCAAAAGTGTACAAATATTACACTCTGTACATATTTTCAAACTTATCCATTGTATCAATAAGTTATGCTAATTATTCCTTCTTTCTCTTTGTTAAAAAATATTATTTGTAATGTGAGATTGTACTCTGGAAGGAGAAAGGGAAGGGAGAGTGAGGAAAAAATTGGTGATCTTAAAAAAGGACACCAATGAAGACTTAAAAATAAAGAATTTTTAAAAATGAAGGGGTTGGACTCCAATGTCCCTTATACCTCAAATTTTATAATCCTATTATTCTATGATTTCTCTGAGTCTCATATTAAAATAAAATAAAAAGATTGAAGTCAGTGCCTATTAAGGTCCCTTCCAGTTCTCATTCTATGATACTATGAAAGTATCTGATCCTGACCTCACCTTGGTGGCATAAGGACAATGGACAGCAAATTGTAAAGCTCAACTTTAAACTTTAAAACTTCAACTATAGGGGCAGCTAGGTGGCGCAGTGGATAGAGCACCAGCCCTGAAGTCAGGAGTTCAAATTTGGTCTCAGACACGTAACAGCTGTGTGACCCTGGGCAAGTCACTTCACCCCAATTGCCTCAGCAAAAAAGCAAAAAAAAAAAAAAAAAACTTCAACTATAGCTCAAGTACTGGGACATGGGAGTCATTCAGCAGGAAGGGAAGAGTGTAGAAGGGCGATCCAGACTCTTCCCTCGCTCCCTGCCAGCCAAAACCCTTCTGTGACTTGAGTAGCTGGTCTCTGAGAGCAAAAGGAAGCCAGACTGCTACAAAATCCCTCCAGCCTTGGAGGAACTGATTCTTGACCATGGGCACACAATCCTGGCCACGGCAAGGAATCACTAGAAGCCATTCCAATCTGCAAATTCCTACCCAAGCTTGCCCTCCACTGGCATAGGATTCTAGACTGGGAATTTTATTGTGTTTTAATAATATATAATTTTATTATATTATTAAGGAATTTTACCTTTTATTGTGCCCCATACCCCACTGGCAGTCTGGTAAAACTCAAAATAAGCTTTTTAAATGTATAATATAAAATACAGAGGATTACAAAGAAAACCAATTCTATCAGATTATAGTTATCAAGAAAAAAAAATTTTAATGAGTTCAAAGACCCAAGATTACTTGTTTTAGAGCCATGATAATAAAGGGGATTTTCATGTAAGAAAATTAAAAAAAAAATGATATCCCTTTAATGCTTTAAGGTTCCAAAGCATTTTATACACATTGTCACCTTTAATCCTTGACAACGTCTTAGTCTGAAGATAGTATGAGTAGCATTATACCCATTTTACAGAAGAGGCAGCAAACTGATACCCAGAATTTAAAAGATTTGTCTAGGCTTAAACAGCTACTCTGTGGAACTGAACTGTACAGACTGAAATGTAAGCCTTCTGATTCTAATCCAGCACTCTGGGGTTTCCCTGTTTTCTTTAAGGGTCAGCTCAAATCCCCTCTGCTCCAGCTAGGGCTGCCCCTCTCAATTACTTCCTGTTTTTTTTTGTTGTGTCTTGTATGTACCCGGAGATTTCTAAGTCATCTTCCCCATTAGAGTGTAAGCTCCTTGAGGGCAGAAACTATTTTCTTCCCTTTCTTTGTATCCCCAGTGCTTCGCCTGGCACACAGGAAGCACATAATAAATGCTTGTTGACTGGTTGACCATACTAGGATGTCTTGCTATTATTATTCCCTGTCTCAGACAGGCTAACTGAGGCTCACAAAAGTGAGGGCATTTAATTAGTCAGTGGCAAGGTTGAGGCTGGATCCAATGTCTCCCGACTCCCTCGCTGGACCACAGTAAGCCCTCGTTGGGATGCTAGAAGATACGACCAGAGGGAACAGTGGAGATCATGCCCACTTCACCCAGGCCTAGTCTTCCCACCATTACCTTTGATCTTGCCTTTGTGTTGTTCTGATAAATGCTCTGTCCGTGTTCGGGTGATGAGCTCCACATTGGATGCACCATACACCTGGAAGAGGTCAGAATATAGGTTCAGAAACACATTCTCCCACTCCCTGATTCCTCTCCCCATCCACTTATTCACCCACAAAATTCTCCCTACCCCTTCTCACTGTGAGTTTTCCACCTACTTTCTGAAGGAGAGGAAACAAGTGGACTTATTATCAAGCTAGAAGGGATCTGGAGAGGTCATATGGTCCAGTCCCCTGCCTTCATGAGATCATTAGTAACTTCGATTAGACTCTAAATTTCTGGAAGGCAGGGGCCTATTCTTGTTTGTCTTTACATTGTAATTTCATCGATACTCCCTGGTATAAACACAGTTGATGCTTCATTTTTTTGAATTAATAAATAAATGTCTAAATAACAAACCCACCCATGGGTGGGTACAGGAGGAGCAAGGTGGGCAGAGCAAGCAGCCCTGAGAAGGGGGAGAGCTATATCACTTACTACCTTCCTGACTTTGGGAAAAGCTCTGCTCTTCTCTGAGATTCAAGTTCCCATCTGTAAACCAACAGTTAGACCGGGTATTCATTAAGGTTTCTTTTCTAAAATCTCTTTTGAGTCATTATCCCCACTTTACAGATGAGGAAACTGAATCTGAGAATGAGACAGTGATTTGCTCAAGTTCTCTCAGTGACAGAGGAAGCAGAGCCCTGTTCCTCAACACTTTGCCTAGTGCTTTTGCCATTGGATCATAAGAGCTCCTGCTTTCCTTCATTCAACTCAATAAACACTTATTAAGTGCCTACCATGTACCAGGGACACAATAAGTAAAAGACAGTCTCTATCCTCATGGAAGTCCCTCTCTTGCCCCTCCTGAGGCAGCCACCAGCTGCCCCTTCTGTGCCCAGTCCCTCACCTTAGCTTCATAGCCATTCACCATTTCGGTCTTCTCACTCCGCCAGCCCAAGATTCCCGTCTTATTCCTGAAGAAATAGAGTCTGGCTAGCATCCCCTGAGCCCTGGGGACCCAAGGAGCCTCTCCCTAGTCCCCAGCCCTGCCCTCCCCCACCTCTCAAAGGAGATGTTCTTGGTGTCCAGCTGAGTGGTGACAACGGGCGCAGTGAGGCGGCTGAGCACCTGCTCTTCTGTGGGCTGGACAGCAGCCAGCAGTACGTCCCGGTCGTGGGCAGCCAGCGCCAGGGTCTCTGTGTAGACCACTCGCCGGTCATGATCGATCTCCATCACCACTGCGCTTGTGTCTGCCCCGGAGGATAGGACGGAAAAACACCAGATTGAGGAGGGGACGACAAGAAACCTGGGATTCTACCCTTTCCCCACTCTCTTCTCTTAATCCTTTAGTTTGCAGGAGAGGTCACAGACCATACCTCACTATTATGCCATTCTCCCTCCCAGTTAACAGTCATTTATTAAAAATTAATTTCATTCATTCAGTGAGCATCTATTAAGCACCTACTATATGCCAGACACTGTTAGATGCTGGAGAACCAGACAAAAATGAATCTGTTTGCCCTCGAGGAGTTTATATTTTATTGGTAAGAGTGTTCTGGGGATGGGTTGTATACCTGGGACAGCTAGTCAATAAACACTTACTAATAAGCACCTACTGTGTGCTAAAGCCTAGATCCATGCAAACTGCTGATTATGCTGGGACTCAACTCTGACCCTCAGCTCCTCCACCAACTCTTTCCTTTCCTGGCCCATACCCCTCCTCCTCCTGTCCTGTTCTAGGACTGACCTTGACCCCTGAAGACGAAGCTACGGTTTCCCCGCTGCCACGTCATGTGGTCAAAACCCAGAAGTGTGGTATCCACTCGCAGATTCTGCCCGCTCTTCCAGACCTTGTAGGTGTCGCTGGGGCAGATCTTAGAAACCAGGGGCACTGTGGAGAGGAGGTCTACCCATCAGGGGCCTGAAGTTTCTGGCAATGTTCCCCCTGTCTCCTCCAAGTATTCCTCAGCACAGGGGAGAGGGGGCTCTTCCCAGAAGTCAGTGGGAGGCAGACCCTGGCTCCTATGAACACCTCCCACAGAACCCGATCCATTTATCCTGAGCCAAAGTGTGTGGGCAATGAAGTATTAGAAAGAGGGTAAGCAGCTGCTGAAAGAACATCCCCCCAAACACAACTCCCACTGCCTTCCCAACCAGATTGTAACTAATGGATTTCAATTTAGAGGCTGAGGATCTGGGTTCAAAACCCATAAAGTCAAATCTGACATCCTATAACCTTGGACTTGTTCTCTTTGGGCATCAGATAAAATGAGGGGCTTTCATCTTGTGTGATGGAGAGGTGGTAGACACAAGAAGTAGAGGGAGACATAAGTTTTTGGACATGGGCAATGTAGGAATTAATTTTCCTGACTATGAATATCTGTTACAAAGTTTAATTCAGTTTAATGAATTAATGAGGGTTTATTTTTTAGACACTCATTTAGTCATTCAACAAAAATTTATTAAGCACCTTCTGTATCTACAGCAGGGCATTTCTTACACTGCCAGTATCTTCCTTCCATTGGGGAAAGAGCAGAGAGAAAATTTTATGCTTGTTAATTGAAAAAAAAGAGGGGAATAAAATAAAATAAGGGATTGAACTAGACAGCTCTTGATCTGTGATTTTATGAATGAACAATGAACTTGGAGGTGAGACCTGAATGTGGTCTCATGCCCTGGTGCTTCTACTCTGGATTTAGGCTGATTGTTTCTGCCCTCTGGGTGATTTTACTCCCCTCTAGTTCATGGTCTGAATGAGTCTGAAGGGCCCCCTTAACTCTGATGTTCCGTCTCCAGAATCCTATGGTTTAATACGCTAGCTGTCAGGAGCCAAGAAAAAGGCCTTGGGAAAACTGGTCTGTCCCTAATGGACAAGAATCAAGAGCAGGCAAGGAATTAGGGTCCCCCCCACCAAGCCCTGGACTCTGTGACTCACCCCAACTGGTGAATTCCCATTTCATTTCTACGTAGAAATCCTGGGCCTGGGCCAGAGAAGAGAGGAAGAAATAGCTGGGTTTTTTTAGGCAGGACTGGGGGGTAGGAAGGGAAGGATGAGGGCAAGCAAGGCCGGCAGGGAGGGCTACAGAGCGGGGTTACCTTTCGGAGTTTCTCCAAGAGCACAGGTACACCTGCCAGCCTCTTCACAGCCCGCTGGTAGTCCCGGTACCGTAACACGAGTTGTACCAGCTCTAGATCGCGGGTGCTCACGGCTTCCTGGAGCACTGGGACAAGGACAAGCATGGGGGTCACTGGAAGGCAGTCTGAGCCCCAGGGCCCCAAGGATCCTAAATCTAGAGCCAAAAAAGGTTTCAGAATCCATCTATGGAACTCCCAAACCTGAACCCCAGCATCATTTTACAGATGAGGAAATGAGGTCCAGAAGTCTTTCTACCACACTAGGGCATCTCCAACTCAGACAGGAACAGAACAGGGTCTGGGCTGGAAAGTGGGGGCAGAACAACCAGGTCTAAGAAAGGGCAGTGCCTTCTAGGAGTGGGCACCATCCTGGGGAGACAGGAGGGAAGGAAGGGAGCCCACCTGTCCAGCCACTGCGGTTCTCTCTGCCCACGTCTGCGCCGTGTGCCAGGAGCACCCGGGCACACTCCAAATGTCCCAGCGTGGTGGCCAGATGCAGGGGAGTGCGACCTCGTGGGTCCAGCTGCTCGATGTCCGCCTGAGAACAAACATGGTCTTAGTTCCTCATTTGGCCACTCACCTTGATTCCCAAGGTCAGGACAGGTCCAATTCTCAGCGATCCGCCATGTAGGGAAAGGGCCCTACATTTGGATTCTAGTCCTGCTTTTGCCATTCAAAAGCCCCTCTCCACAGATGACCTTGATTTCCTCATCTGCAAAATGGGATTATAATTCCCACCAGGCTGATCTCACAAATTTATAAGAACAAATAGGTCAGCAGATATCTATGTGCTTTGAAGAATTACTCAGAAAACTGGAGAGAAGTTGAGCATAAATTAGATATAGAGTGACAGAAATCTCACACCATATACCAAAATAAACTCCGGATGGACCCATGACTTAGAAATAAATGGTGACATCATTAGCAAATTAGAGGAGCAAGGAAGACATTGCCTGTCAGATCTATCGCTAGGGGAAGAGTTCAAGACCAGAAAAAAACAAAGAGGATCACAGAAAAGAACACGGATGATTCTAGTGATATAAATTCAAAATTTTTTGAACAAACAAACCTAATACAGTTTAAATTAGAAGAGAAATTTTTAAAAACAATTAAGAAATTTGATTCCTTAATAAATATCTTTTATCATTTAATTTAAAAAATATGTAAAACAATACCATTTATATCAGTAGGTTTTTTTCGGTTTGGGAGAATATGGTTATTCTTCATGAATATACATTACTTATGCTGACATTTAATGAGATTACTGTTATTTTAAATAAATACTTTAAAATAAATAAAATTAGAAGGGAGATCGATAACTGGGGAAAAAAGTCTTTCTCATCAATTTCTCTGATAAATGTACAATATATATTCAAATGTATAAGATTAAGAGCCATTTCCCAATTGATAAAAATGGTCAACGGATATGAACTGACAGTTCATTGAAAGAAAGAAGTCCAAGCTATCAACAGCCATATGAAAAAATGTTATAAATCATTAATAATTAAGAGAAATACAAATCAAAGAATCTCTAAGAAATGGCATGTGGAACCCCCATCTAGTGGATCGACAAAGATGATGGAAAAAAGAAAAATGACAAAAGTTGGAGGGGAAAACAGGCACATTAATGCATCATTAGTAGAATCGTGAATTGATCTGGCCACTCTGGAATACAATTTGGAACTAGGCCCTCAAAATTATGACTGACCCGGTTATTTCCCTCTTAGACTTATACCCCCAAAGAGAGCAAAGAAGCAAGAAAAGGACCTGTACTGCAAATATATTTGGGGCAATTCTTTTTGTAAAAAAAATTTAGAAATGAAGGAGGTGCCCATCTCTTAGGGAACAACTAAACTAATTATGGTTCCTGAATGTAAATGGAATATTATTGTATCATAAGAAATGATGAAATGGACAATTTCTAAGGAAATTAGGAAGACCTCTACGAAACGATACAGAAAGAAATGAGCCAAATGAGAATAATCTATACAATGACAACAGAAAAACAACATGGATAGACTTTAGAACTCCGATCGATGCAATGACAAACCTAAATGCGGAAAATTGAAGGTGAATCAGACGGCCCATCTCCTGCCAGAGGTGATGGATTTAAAATGCAGAAAGAGACAGACCTTTTTAGATGTGGCCAAGATGAAGATCTGTTTGGCTGGATCATATATAGTTATCATGAGGGTTTTATTTTGTGGGAGGGAGAGATAATAAATGCTAGTAAAAATAAGCAAATTCAGTTTTAAAGCCATAAACAAGAAAAAAACCATTATATGCCTAGAGAAATAATTAAAATGCTAAGCATTTAATTTTGTCTATCCATCCCTCCTCTTCACCTTGACTGTGTAAGGAGGCTTTTTCCCTCCCACATCTGGGGAAAGGAGAGGTGACTTCTTGGCTAAAGCCCTCAGAATGGGAGCTGCTGGTGGGACCTTTCATTCATAACAATAATTACAAATTCTATAGGGTTTCAAGGTTTGCCCCATTTGATCCTCAGAACAGCTGGTGGTGGGGAGGAAAATACTATTATTATCCCCATTTTGCAGATGAAGAAACTAAGAATGAGAGGGGCTAAGGTTATGTATCAAATATTAGGGATTTAAAAAAACCCCAAAATTAAATAGTCACATTTCTTTTTTTTAAATCTTTGTTACAAAGGAAGGCTTACTGAGAGAAGAGATATTTCTGAAAATGAATTTGATATAAAAACAAAAAGCATCAGTAACTTTTAAAACATTAAAAAAAATTTTAAACCATTGTTCCTGGGGCAGCTAAGTGGTGCAGTGGATAGAGCACCAGTCCTGAAGTCAGGAGGACCTGAGTTCAAATTTGACTTCAGACACTTAACACTTTTTAGGCTGTGTGACCTTGGGCAAGTCACTTAACCCCAATTGCCTCAAAAAAACAAACAAACAAACAAAAAAAACATTGTTCCTGGCCCTGAGGAACTTATATTCTGTTGAGTGTGAGTGACATGCACATAGATAAAAAATATATGCAAAGTAATTGTGGCAAGGAAGTAGAAAAGTCCCTTCCCTCCCTCCCTCCCACCCCAGGAGGTGGCAGGAGAAAGAGACTAGGGAAGCTAGAGGTAGAGGTGAGAAGGAAATACATTACAAGCTCAGGGAACAACATGTACAAATGCATGGAGATGGGAGATAGAATCTCCTTTACAGGAACAGCAAATAGGCCATTTCAGGTGGACCATGGAGGTCATGAAGAAGAACATTATGTAATCAGCCCAGAAATGCAGACCAGAGCCGATCTGGGCAGGGCTTTAAAGGGCGGAGGGGTTGGATTTGAACCTCGGGGTGATAGGAAGCTAGTGGGATTTCTCAGGCTGGGGGATGACCCGGCCAGTCCCGGGCTTTAGGGTCACTCTGGAAGCCTGGCTGGGGCAGCCAAGGACAGAAGATGCTGGGTATTTTATTCCAAGCTCTCCAGTGTTCTCTATTGTCTCCTCCTCCCACCTCATGAGGGCCTCCTGAGGCTGAGGAAGGAACAATTTTTCCCCCATTTAAAATGGAAAAAGGCCTCTATTCTTTGCCCAGGGAGTGTGGCTAAGTCTGGGGGACCAAGAAGGGGAGGGAGGGAAGACTCTGACCCTGAGGGAACACCAAAAGAGCTTCCCAGGTGCAGGATCAGCACGAGGGGTGATGCTGGTTCAGAGTGAGAGGAAGGGGGAGGGAAGAGGGCAGGAGATGCCAGTGATACCCACTGTTCCTCCTGCGTCTGGCTCTCTCTGTTCTATGCACAATTATTCCCACAACCTCCCCCCCCCCATGGCCTTTCTGGTCCTGGCACAGCAGGGCACTAACAAAGTCCTGGAAAGCATGGCAGTCGGGATGAGGCGCCCGGGCCCTCCTCCCCCACCCAGGCGTCTCCCATGTTCCAGCCTTGGTCGTCCCTCATCCCAGGGCAGCCAGCAGCTGGCAGATGCTACGGAGAGGGCCAGAGACTGGGGCTGTGCTCCCCTGAGAGAAGCCTCCAAAGATCCCCTTCACCATTGCCCTAGAGAGAGCCCGGTCGTGGGCAAACGCCACCTGGCACTGCTTTCCCCATGAGCCTGCCTCCCTAGACAGAAGCCAGGGAAACCTTGGCTGGCATTGACTTTTGAAAAGGCGCATCCCAAGGGAAAAATCCTTTCTCTCCCAGCATCCCAGAGTCATCCGAGCTGTGGCCCAGGTAACGGGGCTCATTCCCTTTCAGTTAGGAAGGACGGTCCTGCTCCAAGCACCCCTGGACCCCCGTGAGTCACTCTCCACCCCAGTGGGGCAGGGGAGCCATTATTCAGCTCATTCTGCTCATCTCCCAAGGTTTTGCTGTAGGGGCTGAGCTCTGCAGGCTGCAGGTCACTAGACTGGCATCTTGCAGAAGCTCAGGGACACATCCCTGCCTTGCCCTGCCTGCCAACCCCCCAAAGGTGAAGGTGCAAACACAAGGGGGGCGGGGTAAGTGAGCCCTGATCAGTGACTGATTTGATAGGAACAGGGCTAACTGCGGAAATGCCATCTCAGCCGGAGTCTAGGTGAGAACAGTCATTAAACGCTTCTACAAAGCACAGAGATGTATTTAATTGGCAGAATGAAAAGCTTTCTGGCAAGATGGTGCACCCTGGCAGCCCTGCTGCAGCCCGGCAGAGACAAGGCCGGAGACCTGGTAGGGACTGGCTCCCAGAGCATCTGTCTCCTTGGGGAGTCAGGAACCCTGCTGGGCAGAAGCCCTCCCCAAGACACAGCTTCCAGGTTGCCCACATACACACACAGATCCAGAACTGGAAGGTCCCTTCGAACCTTCATGTCCCACCCACTCATTTTGCAGAAAGGGAAACTAAGTCCCGTTCAGGGATTTGTCAACATCACCAAGCTGGTAAGCGTCTGAAGCAGAATTGGAATCCAGAACTCCCTGACTTTAAGTCCACCGGGCCAGTGGAGTCAAATTCACATAGAAATAGATCCCTTGGGGCAGCTAGGTGGCTCAGTGGATAGAGCATCAGCCCTGAAGTCAGGAGGACCTGAATTCTTAACACTTCCTGGCTGTGTGACCCTGGGCAAGTCACTTAATCCCAACTGCCCCAGGAAAGAAAGAAAAGAAAGAACAGAAAAGAATGAAAGGCAGAAAGAAAGAAAGAAAGAAAGAAAGAAAGAAAGAAAGAAAGAAAGA